>JAIGNY010001539.1:787500-825000 GCA_020152595.1 Chiridota heheva
CTGAAATGGTTGAAAATGTACTAAAAACCATGAAAACAGCACAAAGTTGCAGCAAAATTGGTTAAAAATTGATTCAGCTGGATCAGTCTCTACCTCTAAATATATCTTTAATTTTACCATTTCAAAAATTTCAGAAACAGCAGGCTATTCACTTTTGAAAGTCTAATATATAATTCAATTTTATATATAACATAATTAATATATCAATTGATATATAGCCTACCAACAAAAATGAAAAACACTGCTTCCAATATTAAAGGATTAGTTCAATGATAACGCAAGTTTATATTATATAAAGCATGTAAAGGGGGGCATTAAAAGAAACAAAATGGTGTAGAAAGCATTCACAAATCTTATTCCGTTAAGAAAATATTCAAGTTTACAGCTCTGTATTATCTGTGTAGAAATTACTGGTGTAGTAAGTCTACGATGGACTAACAGACTGATGGAAGGATGCATTTTAAATGAATTTAATTAACTGTTATACTATTTGAAAAACATTTCCTCAAACTTTTTTGAGGTGGTAAATTATAAGTACCCTTACTAGATTATGTTTTGCTACTTTCCTGACATATCCAATGATTATTGGGCCGCCAAATCACAGGACAAAGTATGATAGAATACATGGATTTTTGACTAGTATTATATCATGATCTGATGATAGATACATATTCAAGTTGTACAGTTTTGCAGAGCTTCCAGCCGGGGGGTTACGGCAACACACACTTACATTAAATTGTTAAATGTCTGAATATATGATTCACATGCTGCATAATCTGATAATAAAATTGGGTTGAGAGGTTCTGCACTGAAATTATTTGAATCATATGTTAACAACCCCAGTCAAGTTGTGGGTATAAATGGTAAATCCTCCAATGCCAGAAATATTAAGAAAGGTGTACCGCAAGGTTCACTTCTGGCCGTACTTTTTTGTCATTTACACAATGCCCATCATGTAATAATTGAGAAGAACAATTGGAACTATCACAAATATGCTGATGATCTTCAATTGTATGTTTGTTACAATTCTTCTGATCCCGACATGCCCGAAGAGCTGATCCGCTTTTGCTGTCAACAGATTACAATCACGTATTTCTGAGATCAAACAATGGATGTCACTTAATTATTTACAGCTTAACAAACAGTCTGGGAGCAGCCCGAAAAACTGGGTAATTTAAAATACCCAAAACATTGGGTACTTTTATGTATAACGTCACCGCATGAGCCTACAGATTTGATTGGCCCACACTAAACATATGGGGTTTCTCATTGTCCAAAATTTCAATGCATATCCTGAAAATTTGGAGACGGAGTAAATAGATGTTCAAACCTTTTTGTCGCTGCTTTTTGAAATTCATCGTCGCCTTTTTGAGAAAATCAACAAAACAGATTGCTGATGAATAACATTTGCTACCTTGTTATTTTAGAGTACATTTTCGCCTTCTGATCTCTTCAAATGTTTCCACAGGCTTACGCCATCTTATCTAGGCCTACGGGACATTATTTGCAATTAATCATCCTAACCGACCTTTGAGATCCTCAAGTGACAAACTCACACTATAATTACTTTCCCTTCAACAAAGAAAGTAAGGAACCAAGCTTTATATCATGCCGTGTACGTCACATATTCTGTTCCCCTTGAAATTCTGTCAGGCCGGTCAGTATTTCCTAGTAAATTCTGTCCCTCTGTACTACGGTGGCTCATTGGGACCGGACCGGACCGAATTTCCAGGGGACACTATTTCCTGATACACCGGTTATTACAGCTTTTACAAGAATTTGGTATATACTCCTAAAATGCCTTTAGCCGTTCAGGGTATTTGTACGTACCAGGCAACGAATGAACCACCTCTACACTAGCGCTCGATAATCATAACTCTTCATTCAGGGGCGTAGGAAAGGAACCTTTCAGAAGTGGCAAGATCACCCAAATTTCCCGGTTATAATCAGAAAAATTGCACTGGTAAATTGAGATCTCATGAAATGTTGTGACTAACTCTTCTTCAATTTTCGAGAATTTTCTTACAATTTTTCAGTGTCTTTATTTTTCAAGAAAATTTGCTTCAATTTCCGAGAAATTTCCTTCATTTTCGGAAAATGTTTGCCCAATTTCACCACTATTCTCAATAATTTAACCAAATTTTTGTTCAATTTTTCTATTTTTTTAAAAATATTATGTTAAATTTGATTTTCCAATTTTACATCATATATAATCGGGCCCATCGGGCCTTTGAAATCTTTTTAGCGGGGCAGCTTGATCACCTTGCCCCTTACCCCATTTCCTATAGTCAGATAGTACCGCTCACGTATAACGTGCGCGTACTAACGTATGTGTATAAATATACGTGTTTATACACAGTTATATATACCGGATATACTGATATCAGATACACATATATGTTATGTTACTCAATGTTAGCCTGCTTTACTGTATACTGCTATACGTTTGTATACAAACTGTATACGGTTTCCCGCAGAATTATATTTGTACAGTAATCTGGTAATGCATCATTTGTTCAATGACGAAGATTTTCATTGTGTAAAAGTTGCTTCAATAGTTCAAGATTTATCTTCTAATTCTTGGCTTTCGTATGGAAAACGTGTGTTAAAATTATCACCAGATGCAGGAGATAAATTTGCCCAGAGTGAGGCTTCATGCAAGGGGATTGCCTCCTACGCCCTCGCTTCATGCGCCTATACAGTTTTATAGACTGTACAGTTAGTCCGGCAGCATGCCTATTAATGGGAACATAGATGTTTCTTTAAATGGGAACATTTTGCTACATGGAAGCCGCCATGTTGTGTTATTTCCCATAATCCGTTGCTATCCTAACGTATGCAATGTTACAAATTTCAAATTTGAAATACGTCTGGGAAAAAAATCTTTGCTTGGGGAAACTTAAAACTCATGAAAACACCTTCATTACTATCATGGCTAAATCTTTTCCACTCCCTTTTGATATGTTCACCACGCCCTTTTCGAAATATTATTATAATACTATAACTGTTATAAGATTATAATTATTTTCAACACAATGATTTTTAATATTTCAAGTTCATAAATTAGAAACTATGACATTTTATCGCAACATCTAAACAATATGACTGCATGACTTCAGTATTCTTGTGTGATATAAATGTTCCTATTAATAAGCATGCTGCCGGACTGACAGTCTTATAGTCTTACCTGATAATCTGAGCCAATCACTTACAAAATCGATTGATATATTAGCTGTTCAGAGCGTTGAGAACGTGTGTTAATGTTGTCACGTAAGCGCTGCAATATATGCTATTTTTCTTCGAATAAAGACCAGCAGAAGTAATCAAATTATGAATTTATTACATTATGTTTTCTATAACAATGGAATGGGAACAGAACCTAGTTCTCGCAGAATTCACACTTCACTTATATTATATTGTCTATAACCACCTTTCAGTCTCCGGATAGCTGTCCAAATCAGGGGAAGGGGGGCAAGGGAATTTTATAGCCCCCCGAAAAAAAGCTCATAGAGTAAGACGTTGGGCACATAGAAGTAAATTGGCATGAACCGTTTCGGAAATTGCTTAAAATCCGTGTTTCGAATCTAAGAACCGTCAAAGCCCTGAAAGGGGTCCAGGGAAGGGAGGGGGAGATAAGGGGGAGGGGGAGCGAAGCCTTCGTAAGCGCTGCTTTTGTGAAATTTCCCAAAAATGAAAAAAGAATTCCCAAATATTGAAAAAAATATCCCGAAAATGAAGGAATGTTTACGAAAATGGAAACAAATTTCACGAAATTGAATGAAATTTCCCGAAAACGAAAACATTTTCCCGAAAACATTTACGAACATTTCCGTAAAATGAAGGAATTTCTTGAAAATGTAAACAAATTTCACGAAAATTTGTGAAATTTCCCCAAAACGAAGAAAATTTCCCGAAAAATGAAGAAAACTTTGAAAAATATTCCTGCAAAATGAGATAAATTTCCTGAAAATTAAAGAAAACTGCTCAAATATTAAAGAAAATATCACGAAAATTTCCGAAAAAGGAAACAAATCTGAAAATCGAAGAAACTTTTTCAAATATTGAAAATTTCCCGAAAATGAACTTCCCAAACAAATTTCTCAAAGTATGAAGAAAACTCCTCAAATATTGAAGAAAATATACCAAAATTGAAAGAAATTTCGTGAAAATGGAAGCAAATTTTACAAAAACGAAGGTAAATTCCCGAAAATTGGAATTAAGATTTCCCGAAATTGTGGAAAATTTCCCAAAGAAAATGAATTTGTAACACGCTCATTATTGGGGGACTTAAAATTGTGTCAATTCTAGGCATGCTATAGGGGCGAAGGTCGCTAAATTCTGGTGGGGAACCCAGGGTTTCGCAGGAAGCCCTACGTTTGTCATGGTTTTAATAGCAGAAAAGAGCTTTAAAGAAAAATTCTTATAGTTTTTTGTAAAAAAATTATTTGAAAGAGCATACTATTAGAGCCAATTTGGTACCAAAATCTGGTTGATATCATATTCCGTTCAGGAGATATGGATTTTTAGATCTCCCAATTGCATTTTTGAAGTTTTTGTACAGTATGATGAATTCGTGTTTAATGATGTCATAGAGGCAATTCCATTGAAAATGTTTATGTATTTCTTTGAAAGTTAATTGGTTGTTTTTATATGATTAGAAACAATTTTCCAAAAGTTATTGAAGTAGGGTATGTTTAGCAATATATATAAATACCTTACCAACATTCATTTATTTTTTCAAGCAGGTTTTACTAATAAAAAAGGATAATAGATTTTAATGAGATTCATCAACTTTGTGGGGGAATGTGTTGCTGTGATGTCATACTGAGTCATTTCCTATTCGTTTATTGACAGTTTTGTGAAACGCAAAATTTGAATATCTCCTGGTAGGAATAACATATCTATATTATTTTTGTACTAACTTGAAATGTTTCTCTTTCTTATGAAAGGTTATGAAAAAACATGAGAATTACATGAATTTGCATGAAGAGGGAAGATATATATAACTGTATAATAACACAATCCTTGGGGGAAAATGTTAACATTTAAACTCAATGGGGTATGTGTAAGAGAGTGGAGGTAGGGGAATGGGGAGCGAAGCTCAAGATGGTCTTAAGTTATACAAATAATGTTAATTGCTGAGGAAATATGTACAATATAATGTATTCTTCCCTTTTGTGGGCCTTACAGCAGTATTAACATGGTCTGTGAAAAGAAATTATTATCAACCCGCGCCTTTGTTAGAAAGAAAAGTGGCCAATATTTTTCCTGAAAAGTTTAGAAATGTTGCCCTGTATATATTGTTTACCTCATACTAAAGTTTTAACCAACTTGACCTTTGTCTTTATAGGACGATAGTGGTAATTCCCCCTCTTCCCTTCTCCTCCGGCACCAACAACATGTTGGTGCTTCATGATACCTCATTTTCAGAATGTGTTACGCCTTATGCCATATGCCTGCATTTCTACAATAAACATGATTATATATATATTTATTTTTTTCGGAGGGGGTGAGTTAGTACAATTGTACTATATACCATTGACTATCATGAATGAAAGTGTTACAGTGAGGAAGGGGGGAGCAGCCGAGGGTGGGGATTTCTTCCAATTTGTATATTACTAATAATCTAAGGTCTTGTACAGCTCTGGCCAGGCATGGGGAGGAGAGTGGTGGACAGAGCCCGAGATGTGGTTTAACCATGTTAACTGATAAGTGACCTTGTTAGCACTTTATTAAAAAATCACCCCAAACAAAGGTTTTTTGTCCAAAATGTGTAAATGTAAGATGGATTATGAGTAGCCCTATCTTTTAAATACCCATCAAAATAAATTCGCTTCTTTGGGACCCATTTTTGTCTGTCAACTATTGGGGTGATTTATGGGGGAACTTTTGGGATTCCGGGTGTGCATATATTTGTTAAACTTCTTCAACTGTTTACACATAACAAGGTGACGGGCTAAGGGTGAATCACCATATAAGAAGCCCATACTAAAACCACCACCACCACCACACAAAAACAATTCAAACAAAATATATGCATAGATTTTAATTTAAGCATACTGCAATCTTTATACAAAACAAATGTTTTTCGGGGAAATTGCCACCCCATGGCCCTACGATGAGTCACCTACAAATGTTAAATGAATCTTCTTGCTTGCCACCATATGAAATATCAAATAATCAAGATCATGCTGCAAATTAGGGTATGCAAACCCTCAGGATCTAAGCGAAATTTACCTTGTGTGTACCAAAGCAATAACACTGTGAAATGGCCAAAGCAACTAATAAGTTAAAACCATCTAAGGCTCTGTCCCGAAACCACTCCTTTTCCCACCTTGGGGTCCCCTACGTATTAGGTCGTCTCTAAAGACATTAAATTTACGTCTGGTCGAATGTATTGCGATGCGAGTCGTCGGGTGAGAGGGCCCATGATCGGATCGGCGAATTAAGGTTTTTAGTCCGACGACCTAAAGGTGGGCCTAATGGCAGGGGGTCCATGCCTGCCCCTCACTGGCGCCACCAATCCCTGGAGAGTTTGATTGTTGAAAATAATCCCAAGGCTTTTGTAGCTTTTATCTTCACTCTTTATCCGGACTCAAGGGGAGGGAGAGAGAGAGGGGGGGGGGGAGGATACCGGCCCATGTGATAAGGTTTTGTGGCTTTGATGTAATATAAAAATAAAAATAAATGAATGACCTTGAAATCTGTGTATGTGAAACAATTTCCCGGAACGGATTTTAGATAATTTTATTTTGTTCTACAAAAAATTCCGCTTTCAGCGACACCATTTTCCCTCGGTTAACCCCTTCAACTACTGGACCATCAGGTTCAACAGCATGATCAGTTTCAGCTCAACAATCCCTTTAAGGGATTTGAGCTTAAGCGATGTTTAATTGAATACCCGGTTCTTTGCTCGGATACGTGTTATTTTTTTGTAGCGTTTATCATATCCTAAGCGTTTTTGTGTGTGTGTGTGGATATTTTGCAGATCGATAATGTTGATGCAAAAATAGCCCATATTGGTGCGTAGTTTTAACGAATTTTGCATTCCAATGTTCGCTAAAAATGTCTCCAAATAATCTGATAATCTAATCCGAATGAATTTACCGTATATAATAACATTGGCTCGGGAAATACCACCGAATATCTCCGATGGAAAGAAAACTCTGCTTTCATTGGTTCGGGTCTTAAAATACATTCTGACACATGCGCTAATTGAGATTAATATCCCGTTTGGGATATGCCCCACAACATAACTAAATTGGGGTATAACACTTGTAGTTAATAGCTCGTTTGGGCTATAACTTGGACTTAAAAACTATTAAAAGCTCAAGAATGGCTAATATTTCCTCAAAAGATTATCCTCGATAGCCTGAATAGGCATTCTTTCAAAATCCACATGTGTCCTCTCACATTACACACATGCTTGGCACAATTAACAATAAATGTATTTTTCGCGTGCAGATGATGAAATACTGTAATACATTATGCATAAAATCACTTGGTCACGATGGGTTATCTTAAAGGATAAGTTCTTAAAGGATGAGTATCTTAAAGGATTAGTAAGTCCATCTTATATGAAAGAGGACTTCTAAAGAATTAAAAAAAATCTTTTTTAGTTATATTTTGTTATAATGATTGCCACTTGGAAGTGTATCGATGCTATTATTGATTAATTGTGATTCATTAATTGCGATAATTAATTATTTGCTAAGAATGGCTCATATATCAGCCATATGCAATAGTTAAATAATATCATGTTGTAAGGATGTAAAATCTATCTTGATTTTATACGTAAGTATATGTCTGTATATGATTTCAATTTCACTCAAAAGCAAACATTGTTAATAAAATTTGCATCATATTGCTGTTGAGGCTGAAGTTTTTTTTCTTCACATATTCAATATTAAAGCTCCAAAACGCAGTGGGACACTAGAGTCCTGAGGGCCCGTAGAGATGTTGGCCTCTGCAGTGATGCCGGAACCACAGCGGCAAATACGAGAGGGGGCATAGAGTAAGGGGGAAGAAGGTGCCTTTTTGAAAATGTGCGGACGGAGGACAGCAGGTGCCTTTTTGAAATTTGAGGGCGGACCATGCTGCATGCGCCCTTTTGAAATTTATACGAAATTATTGTAGGTCATTCTTGAGGCTTGAAAACAAATAGAAATCCACTCACTCACAAATACTACATACTACATAGAGGTTGTCAGATACATTTAATATTTATTTGACACAATTCAAGCATGTCATTTTACCAGGGGCACCGACACCGAAGGCCGTGGTTGGAGGGAAATTCTTCCAATTATTTTCTAAGCAGCAATTTTCAACAGAAACTTTTTTGACCTATTCGCCCGATGGATAATTGTCAACATTGGTCCTGGCCCCCCAATCTCAAACCCAAAGGCGGAATTTGCCTACCGAATGTGTGGAAAAGTCAAAAGTGTGTGTGGGTGTGTGTGTGTGTTTGTGTAGGGATGGGGGGTAAAAAAATCACGCTAAGATACATCACATCACCACACAAAATTACCCATTTTGGACAAAAAGTGAGGGTGGGGAAGTGCCCCTTGCTCCCCAAATCCCGCCTTTGCTCAAACCATATGTGTAGGAACCACGGGTAGGGATACGCTTTCTCCACAATTTGGAAAATTGAAAAAAAGTGGCCCTCTTTCAAATGAAAAGTGCCCCTCAATTAGTGTTCAAAAAGTGCCCTTGAACTTAATTTTCTGCTCCGTCCCCCTTGCCCCGAGTTCCTTCAAACACCCGACCTTGGTGCTTTGGGTCCCATAACAAATATGTTGCAGTGTCATTGTTCAGTACTAGACTCTTATCGATTTTTCCCAGGGCCTGTAAGGTTCACCCACCCTTCCAAACCCAACCTTGAGCCACTGCTAATCAAACTTGTATTCCTTTCTAACAACCCCAGCTTACCCAATGTAACTCCCCACCAACAAAAACTTATACCCACCCCAAAACATATATTGAGCTACTACATCATTGATGTTCTACAATCTTGGACAAAACTGTTGGGATACTTACCTGAAATTTTCCATGTTATTTCAATATCTATGTACAGCTATTTACACCTACCCCCTCCCGCCTCCTTTCAATGTTGTCAAAATATTTCAACAGAAAAAAACAGAGATATGGAAAGCAATTATCAACATTTTCCACTCATTTCACTAACATTGAACGAAGGGAATGGGGTGTCCCAATGAGTTTTGTACAAGATTGTCTGAAAAAATGTGTGGCAAACACAGACGTTTTGTGCTGAACATTTTAGAGACTTTTTGTAGTATGTGGATAGTGTTTTACTTTGTTATAAAAGTTCGTGTCCGTCGATAAGGGGAAGGCAATTTGAGATTTTGGAACCTGGAAGTAAATGTAAAGCTATATCATTTCACTGAACCAGCGCCACCCAACATTTTACCATGAAAATAGAGTAAAGATCACTGTACTCAATGAGACTTTCTATAATCTGTGGTAAAATGTTTGACAACATTTTTATCCTAAGAAGAAATTTCTTTTCAATTTGTGTATGGACTTTATCCGATTATTTTCACTTTGTCAATTTCTAGTCACTACAACCTCAACACGGGAAACGTATAAATTCAATTCACTTTCTTCAAATAAAAGAGCAAATTATCGACCACCAATTTGGTAAATCGGTTAGCTAAGACGAGAGTGTGGCGCTCGTCTAATTTAAACATGGAATCTAACAGTTTTTGTAATTCAAAAACTCGTGTCATTTTTCTATTATTTCATCAAATTTTATTGAACTGTTGCTTTTTCATCAGTGTTGTGTTTGTACGGTGTTTTTCATAATAAGATAAGAAAAGCACTATGAGCTTGTCGAAACTACTTTTTGTTTACACACGAAAGATTCGCGGCCTTACATCGGCAATGTTCTGATTTTCCACACATGTTGGAAAATCGAACATCTCAAGGCCACCAAAAATTTACGCATTACTACCCTCGGACACCATACATATACGTACGTACATACATACGTACGGAATTTATTTCGGGAATGGCTTAATAAACCTAACACAGCATGTACACTATTTAAAAAATATCGAATGAAGGCGCTGCAAGTAGCAATGTCGTAGACACAATATTGGCATGATGGTGAAATCTGATAAAAAAATGAAATACTCTTCTCCTAACTGTCATCATTTCATTCTCCAGTCACTTCCGCCCCCGCCACTCCCCCAACCCTCGTAACTGCCATCATTTCCCCTGTAATCCAAAATGCGCAGAACAATGCAGTGGTCAAGAATTAAGCACTCAGACATTCTGAAAAATATGTTGCAAGCACAAGGTTTTTTTTTGCCGAAATAAATAATAAAGCATATCCTATCTACTTAAGATAGCACAATCCAAAAAAGGTTAATGCCTTCTATTGTATTGTCCTGAATTTTCGAAACAATTCAATGTCTTTTTCCGAAAAATATCATGACTTTCCTGCTTAAAACTATTTTTCCATTGACATTTACAATACTTTCACTCAATGACATTTCTCAGACAGTCTGAAAAAATGTGTGGCAAACACATGACGTTTTTGCTGAACATTTTAGGGGCTTTTTGAAGTATGTGGATAGTGTTTTACTTTCTTATAAAAGTTCGGGTCCGTCGACAAAGGGGAGGCACTGTGAGATTTTAGCACCTCGAAGTTTAATGTAAAGCTATATCATTTCACTGAACCAGCGCCATCCAACGTTTTACAATGAAAATAGAGTAAAGATCACTGTACTAAATGAGACTTTCTATAATCTGTAGTAAAATGTTTGACAACATTTTTATTTTAAGGAGAAATTTCTTTTCAATTTGTGTATGGACTTTATCCGATTATTTTCACGTTGTCAATTTCTAGTCACTACAACTTCAATACGGCGAAGGTATAAATTCTATTTACTTTCTTCAAATAAAAGAGCAATTTATCGACCACAAATTTGGTAAATCGCTTAGCAAAGGTGAGTGTGGCGCTCCTCTAATTTAAAAAATGAAAAGAAAAAAACATTTTGTAAAATGTGTTGCAAGCACAAGGTTTTTTTGCCGAATTAAAGAATACAGCATTTTCTATCTACTAAAGATAACACTATCGAAAAGAATTTAATGCCTTTTATTGTATTATCTTAAATTTCAGAAACAATTTAATGTTTGTTTTCGAAAAATATCATGACTTCCCTGCATAAAACTATTTTTCCATTGACATTGACGATCACTCAATGACATTTCTCAGACTGTTTAAGAAAAAATGTTTGGTAAACACACGTTTTGTGCTGAACATTTTAGGGGCTTTTTGAAATATGTGGATAGTGTTTTAATTTGTTATGGAAGTTCGTGTCCGTCGATGGAGACAATGTGGAACTTTGGCAACTGGAAGTTAATATAAAAGTTACATTATTTCACTGAACCAGCGCCGCCCAACAATTTGCCATGACAATAGAGTAAAGATTGCTGTACTCAATGAGACTTTCTATAATCTGTGGTTAAATGTTTGACAACATTTTTATCCTAAGAAGGAATTCCTGTTCAACTTGTGTATGGACTTTATCCGATTATTTTTACTTTGTCAATTTCTAGTCACTACAACCTCAACACGGGAAACGTATAAATTCGATTTTACTGTCTTCAAATAAAGACCAAATTATCGACTACAAATTTGGTAAATCGGTTAGCTAAGACGAGAGTGTGACGCCCGTCTAATTTAAACATGGAATCTAACAGTTTTTTTCTATTTACAAAACAGTGTCATCAAATTTTATTTCACTGCTACTTTTTCATTAATGTCCTGATGGAGGGTATTTTTCATAATAAGATAAGAAAAGCAATATGAGCATGTCGAAATTACTTATTGCTTACACATGGAATATTTGCGCCCTCACATGAGTGATGTTCTGATTTTCCACATTTTTTAAAACCGAACATCTTAAGGCCACCGAAAATTTACGCATCACTACCCTCGAACACCATATATCCAGTGTAAAACTATACAAATACGTACGTACATACATACGTACGGAATTTATTTCGGGAATGGCTTATTAAGCCTGCCACAGCATGTACATTATCTATATTTAATGAGGGCGCTGCGAGTAGCAATCTCGTAGATGTCGCGGAACAATATTGGCATGATGGTGAAATCTGATAAATAAAGCAAAATTCAAATACACTTCACCTAACTGTCATCATTTCATTCTCCATCTCAGTCACTTGTCTACTCCCCACCGCCCTCCCTCCTTCTAATAATAACAATAACAATAACAATAATAACGATGACGACGACGACGACGACGACGATGACGATGACGATGACGATGACGATGACGATAATAATAATAATAATAATAATAATAATAATAATAATAATAATAATAATAATAATAATAATAATAATAATAATAATAATAATAATAATAATAATAATAATAATAATAATAATAATAATAATAATAATAATAATAATAATAATAATAATAATAATAATAATAATAATAATAATAATAATAATAATAATAATAATAATATTAATAATAATAATAATAATTAATAATAATAATAATAACAATAACAATAATAACAATAACAATGATAACGATGATAACAATAAGAATGATGACGATGACAATGATGACGATGACAATGATGACGATAATAATAATAATAATAATAATAATAATAACAATATTAATAATAATAATAGTAATAATAATAATAATAACAATAAGAATAACAATAATAACGATGACAATGACGACGACGACGATGACGATGACGATGACGATAATAATAATAATAATAATAATAATAATAATAATAATAATAATAATAATAATAATAATAATAATAATAAAATGTTTGAGTAATTTTTAAACCAATCAAAACCAAGAAAACCTTCAGTACACACACTGACGTCATCAATAAATTGACCAATCAGAATTAAAAAGGGTTGTTTATGAGATGTGCTTTACAAAGTATCTCCAAAAGTCAAAATTCCTATGTATCTCCTCATTTCACTTACAGATATTTGATAGCTTAAGTATACTCTAGATCTACTTAAAATAATATGATCAAGATAGATGAGACAAAAATCTGAAGAATTAAATCAACTGTGAAACAAAAGGGAATGGAAGTTCAATAATAAATCAAATTGTTCACTTTTGAGATAAACATCTTACTTTGTTTAGTGCAGGACATGTATAAATATGATAAACGGTTTTTTTACATCCAGTATTAACTATGGCTGTATCAGGTAACGGTCGATTTTTATCTCCTGTTATTTGGGAGTCTTTCAAAAAAACACAAGGGAAAAAATGAACCAAGTAGGAGGATTTGGTGGGCTCCTTTACAGGTTTGGCAGTGGGTGGTCTTGCACCAGCTCTTGTTGATCTATTAATGAAAGCAAAACGACGTAAACACCCAGAAAGGAGGCGCCAAGAAAGAAAACCAAGAAAGAGGAATAAAACTAGAAGGAGAAAGAAATAATGTATTAGTCCGGATTTTGATTTAAGCTGCAAACATGCAACTGGAAAAGAAATTGTATGATCTATCCTGGAAGCACCCCTGCTACCTGTGTAATAGCAGGCCCAACAGGTAGTGGTAAAACATTTTTATCAAAAATTTGGTGAGAGGTGAATTGATTCAACCACCAATGAAGAAAATTTATTGGTTTTATGGAGTTTATCAACCGTTATATAATCAGATTCAAGAAGAACTTTTAGCGAAAGGAATTGAGTGCAACTTCATAGCAAACTTACAGATGATAGCTATACATCTAGCCGTTTTGAGGAACCTACACTTTTTGTTATCGATGATCTTATGAACGAATTGGGGTCAAGAAGAAAAAATAAGATTGTAACGGATTTATTTACAAGAGGGTCTCATCACTTAAATCTGTCTGTAATATTAATTGTACAAAATTTGTACTTCGATGGAAATCCTACTATCAATGTAATGCACATTATCTTGTTTTATTCAAAAACCCAAGAGATGCAAAGATGATCTCTACTTTAAGTTCACAGATGGGAAGAAAAAATCTGCTTTATGCATACAAAGAGGCTACAAACGAACCGTATGGTTATCTTTTCCTTGATATGAAACCAGAAACACCAGATGAAGTGATTGCAAGATCTAAGATATTGGGTGAAGGGGTGAATATGGAGAAGTTATTATATATAGTCTGGATAAGTGATCTAGCCATCATTTGACCTAATGGAGTTCCTACAGCTCTCAGTACTATGGAAAGGCACCAAATATTTTATCCTTTCCTTAATTGCATGTGTAATAATAGAAACCAGTGCACTACTCTTCTAACATGTGCAAATGAAGAATTCATGAAATTGTGGACAGAAATAGCATATAATTTATTAGAAGGGAATATACAACTGGAAGATGATGTGTTGGATAAGTTACACAATGAATATGCGAAGGAACTAGAATATTTGAGTGATAAAAGGTAATAATTTAAGATCAAAGAAATATTTGTTACAAAAAAATTCTTCAACAAAAAGGTGGACACAAGTTTTTCGCGATATTTTAACTCCAACACTCAGAGCTATAACGTTAGATATACCGTTTCCCTGGGAGAAACGAAAATGAATAAAAACGTCATGATACCTGAAACTCAATGGATGGCTATCAAAGCACAACTTAACAAGCATACAGATATAGAAAGAAAACTGTTGCAGCTAGAAAAGGAGAAACAGGAATTACTACAAAAGTCAAAATTGAAAATGAAACTTGGAACGCGTGGAAAGAATATAAAGCAAATGATGACGATAATAATAATAATGAAGATATAATTGAAACAAAAAATAATAATAATAAAATAATAATAATAATGACGAAACAGACCATCCCAAATAATAATAATAATAATAATAATAATAAGTAACAAGGAAAGATATTAAGAAATGGTTGAGTGCTCAAGACAATAATAATAATAATAAGTGTGGGTTTTTGGAATAGATTCGCATAATATCTTCTTTAGTGAAGTTTAACATAATATATTTTAACTGTTATTATTTTCAGTAAATATGAACCATTGAAGAGAAAATCCGGAACAGAAGTAATATATTAATAATAATAATGAAACAATGTTATTGAGAGGTTTAACAGAATAATAATAATAATAATAATAATAATAACAATATTAATAATAAAACAAATGAATACGAAACAAAATAATAATAATAATAATAATAATAAATAATGACAATGACGACGACGTGGGACTTATGACGATGACGATGACAAAGAATATCAAACAACTTGATGTTGATAAATAATAAAACGTTTTAATTCCAAACGAATAATATCGAATTTAAATAACGGTTTCTTAATAATCACCAAAAGTTATATCAGCAGATTATTAAGTTTCGTTTTAATAATAATAATAACCTTGCACAATAATAATACAGCGGGAAAATACGTTATAATTTTTATATAAGTATATTGTTAAGTAATATTATAGTATAATAATAATCAAAGGGTCCAAGATTTGAATATTTGATAATGATTCTATTTATACAATGATCATTATATTGTTTTGACGAAATAATAATAATAATAATAATAATAATAATAACTTGATGAGAGTAAAATTGGGAGGTTGAGTAATAATCAATAGTAATAATAAAAATAATAATAATCAAATAATGAAAAAAACAATAATAACGATGACAATGGTGACATGTTTATTGTGATTTAATATCCATCCTATGTAGGTGGTAATAAAATTTTAATAATAATAATCAATTATGTGTAACCCTAATGTTATAACATATTATAGATAACAATAGAAATTTCTGTAAGAGACAATGGGGGAACTGTTGTAAACAAAAATGAGCTGTGTTAACTTTGACGATGACGATGACGATGACGATAATAATAATAGCATAATAATAATAATAATAACAATGGAAAAACATAATAATAATCCACAGAAGCAGAGACGGAGAAATAAGAGAAAAGTAATAATAATAATAATAAGTCAATAATAAACGAAAACGTCCTAAAAATAATCCAAGAAAATAATAATACGATGACAATGAAAATGTTTTAATTGCATATGGATCTAATAACTTCAGTAATAAATAAATAAATACGGAAATGAATGAGATATTTAGTATTCTAAGTGATAAACATTTGACGTTTATTACAGGATCTAAAAATACCTAAAATATTGTGCGATTTAAATACAAAAAGAAAAGAAAGAATATAATCAACTCTAAATCCATAATAAATAGATTTGATTCATTTAAAAATGAAAGGTTAATAAAAAGCAACTGACTCAAATAGTATAAAATCAGGAGACTATTTAACTCAATGGAAATAATAATAATAATAATAATAATAATAATAATAATAATAATAATAATAATAATAATAATAATAATAATAATAATAATAATAATAATAATAATAATAATAATAATAATAATAATAATAATAATAATAATAATAATAATAATAATAATAATAATAATAATAATAATAATAATAATAATAAAAAAATGTACAATTAATGAGCCCGATGACAATGATCCAGACTTTGAAATATAGATTTTTTCGCAAATAGTTCATAATAAGTAATGGCCAATGAACGTATTTTTGTGGGTTTTGTAAAAGCTAACAAGTATTAATAATAATAATAATAATAATAATAATAATAATAATAACAATAATAATAATAATAATAATAATAATAATAAATACAGGAAATCAGCTAATAATAATAATAGATCAAGCACAGATGGTGGAATCGAAAAGGAAAATGCAATACAGAAACTGGTAAAATAATGCCAACCAGGGGAAATAATCCTGCAAAAACTTCTGACTGAGGGATATATGTTTATAATAATAATAATCAGTGTCTGATACAATGAGTCTGATGACGAGATGGGTAAAGGGATCATGAATAATAATAATAATAATAATAATAATAATAAGGGCTGTTTATTGGGAAAAAATTATAAAATAACGGCAACAAGATTGGTAACACAAAAAATAATAATTCAGCAAAAATCAAGGGAGGTCAGCAATAATAATAACCAATGAGATAAAAGGGTGTGGCAAAATAAAGTAATAAAACGAAGTAACTAACTACATTTAACTCAATTTATCAAATCTTGGCGAACATAAACATTTACCTGGCGAAACTTTACATTTAAAGAAATGACTTTTTTTGACGATGTCATTGCATGTATGACGATATGTCGTATTTATAATAGAGCTGTCCGAATAATAATAATAATAATAATAATAATAATAATAATGCAAAGCCGATTACAATATATGTAATAATCAGAAAGAATTGAAAATATAGTCAGTACGCAAGAGGATATTATTTTGAAAGATGACAATGGCATACGATGTGAAGGAAATTGTCGAAGAGCATTTTGAACATATGGATAAGTGATAACTTGAAAACAACGGATAAGCTAGACATATTGAAGAATTGATGACGATAATACCAGCGTAATAATAATAATAATAATAATAATGCAAAGAATAATAATAATAATAATAATAATAATAATAATAATAATAATAATAATAATAATAATAATACTAATGGGAATATATAAATAAAATGATGTTCCATAATGTAACTCTTATCAATAAAATGAAATAATCATTAATATTGACGATATATAATGCCAGCCAACAAATCCAAAACTGTGAGTACCAGTGAGTTATCTTAATAATAACATATAATAGATCAATAATAATAATAATAATAATAATAATAATAATAATAATAATAATAATAATAATAATAATAATAATAATAATAATAATAATAATAATAATAATAATAATAATAATAATAATAATAATAATAATAATAATAATAATAATATTAATAATAATAATAATAATATTAATAATAATAATAATAACAATAACAATAATAACAATAACAATGATAACGATGACGATGACGATGACAATGATGACGATGACAATGATGACGATAATAATAATAATAATAATAATAATAATAACAATATTAATAATAATAATAGTAATAATAATAATAATAACAATAAGAATAACAATAATAACGATGACAATGACGACGACGACGATGACGATGACGATGACGATAATAATAATAATAATAATAATAATAATAATAATAATAATAATAATAATAATAATAATAATAATAATAATAATAATAATAATAATAATAATAATAATAATAATAATAATAATAATAATAATAATAATAATAATAATAATAATAATAATAATAATAATAATAATAATAATAATAATAATAATAATAATAATAATAATAATAATAATAATAATAATAATAATAATAATAATAATAATAATAATAATAATAATAATAATAATAATAATAATAATAATAATAATAATAATAATAATAATAATAATAATAATAATAATAATAATAATAAGTAATAGTAATAATAGTAATAATAATAATAATAATAATAATAATAATAATAATAATAATAATAATAATAATAATAATAATAATAATAATAATAATAATAATAATAATAATAATAATAATAATAATAATAATAATAATAATAATAATAATAATAATAATAATAATAATAATAATAATAATAATAATAATAATAATAATAATAATAATAATAATAATAATAATAATAATAATAATAATAATAATAATAATAATAATAATAATAATAATAATAATAATAATAATAATAATAATAATAATAATAATAATAATAATAATAATAATAATAATAATAATAATAATAATAATAATAATAATAATAATAATAATAATAATAATAATAATAATAATAATAATAATAATAATAATAATAATAATAATAGTAATAATATTAATAGTAAAAAAATAAAATAATAAGTAATAATACCAACAACAACAATAATAATAATGACAAACATCAAACAACTAATAACTTTTGTCTCTACTTCGTGTGTTTAAGGGTCAAGCGACTTATTACTACCAATACAATTCTGACCTGATCCCAGAAGTGGGTTAAAACTGCGTCAAATCCAAGATGGCCATCGCCGACCCTAAAAATTGGGTAAATGACTGTAACATAAATTTGGGATAAAACAATTACTGTATGGATTTAAGGATCAAGCAGCTCATTGGTGGAGATGTCACCTGACCCACGGAAGTGGGATAAACAGGGTCAAATACAAGATGGTTGCCGCCGCCGGATCCTGAAAATAGGGTAAACTAGGACAACTTTCTCAATAATTGTGATAGAACAATAAGTTTTGTTCTGCTTCATGGTTTTAAGGGTCAAGCATGGAAGTAGCTCTTCTACTTCCATGGGTCAAGCAACTCATTGCTGCAGAGAGAATTGTGACCTGGCTCCCGGAAGTATGTTAAAATTAGGTGAAATCCAAGATTGCTGCCACCGCCAGAATCTGAAAATAGGGTAAACGGCTGTAACTTCCTTAATATTTGGGATAGAGCAAACACGTTTGTCTCTACCTGTCTATTCATGGATTTAAGGGTCTAGCAACTTATTGCTACCAATATCATTCTAACCCGATCCGAAAGTGTACTAAAACTGGGTCAAATCCAACATGGCCGCCGACCCTCAAAATCGGGTAAACGACTGCAGCTTTCTCAATATTTGGGAAAGAACAATATATTTTGTCTCTACTCAGTGACGGTTTTCAATTCATTGCTGCCAAAAGAATTATGACCTGACAATTCAAATCTTAAACAGTTAAATAAAAAATGGCGGTCAATATGGCTGTCATCATCTTCAAAAATGTGAAAGCATCAGTACGGTACAATAACTCCCATACTTTTTGACATGGGCAGATAGTTAGACCACAGATTTTGCTTCTTATGAATAGTTTCAGAAGTCAAAAAACGCAATGATAACACATTTCTTTATTAACAATGAACAGGATGGGCACACTATGTTGACGAGAGATGATTGCAACAAGTCTGAACAGTTTCAGTTTGAAATTTTATTTACATATTTCATAATAATACATTCCAAAATTATACTAAAAGATTGAATGAAAAAGCTGATACATAGTAAGTGTACACAAACACAAACTTGTCAAATAACATTTAAACTCATGTGCAAAACAGATGTGTCGTGTGTCCTTTAGGTGTATATCCAAATAGCATCGAAGAGCTGGATTTGTTACCTTCCTCCTTCCACGAGAGCCCCCGGTGACCACTACTGTGGACAAGCTTGGGGTTAATAGATAAACGTTTGCCCGCCGCTTGAGGGCTAAATCGCCTCTGTAAGGCAAAGAGAAAGTTGTTGGATCCACTTCCAAAGCTCTTTAGCAGCATCATCATCCCCCGCTGCCCTGAACACCCATGAGGCCGCCCGAAACTCCGCAGAAGACAATGCCCTGTTGCTGTTCCTGTCGGTGTTCAGTCCATTCAAAATCATATGCACGGCTGGGTCATCCCAATTTTGGCTGTGCAGCGGACGTCTGCAAAAATGGTCTTGAATCTGAGAAGATGACAAATCGATAATTTAGATCACCATCTATGAGCTCAGGGCAAGCAAGATGACCCCTCAACAGCCCAATTCAGCTGCGAACAGGTGAAGGTGGGGTTCTATTAGAGAGTCTTCAACAGTCTGTGAAATGTCTCCAGATCTGACTGGACCTGTTTAAAAAGAAAGCAGGGCTGCTGTCATCCTTGTTGAACTGGGGATGTCCCAATAAGAGAGGTCTGGAAGACAACCAACAGGTCCCTTGGACAGGAGAGCTTGATCTAATACCAGAGACCATAAAAACAATCAAAGTATGGTTAACAAATACAGCTATATATCATATTAGTTGGACACCCTTAAAGGACATCTAACACACCTGTTTTTGGTTATTGGTATCGTACTGGTGACTTTATTTTTGATCGCTGGCAGCCATATATTGGCCGCCATCTTTGATTTAGGGTTTGAATGGTCAGGTCAGAATTCAATTAGAAGCAATGAATTGTTTTACTCTTAAAACCATGGAGTAGAAAAAAAAAATGAGTATTCTATCCCAAATATTAAGAAAGCTACAGCCGTTTACCCTATTTTCAGGGTCCGGGCCGTGGCAGCCATCTTGGATTTGACCAAGTTGTAACCCACTTCCGGGATCAGGTCATCATTCATTCGGTAGCAATGAGATGCTAAACCCTTAAAACCATGGAGTAGAACACAGAATATTGTTCTATCACACATATTAATAAAGTTACAGCCGTTTTCCCTAATTTCAGGGTCCGGGGCCAGCGTCCGCGGCAGCCATGTTGGATTTGATCCAGTTTTAACCAACTTCTGAGGTTAAGGCTATAATTTTTCATGCAGAAATAAGTTGTTTGACCATTACAAACCATGGAGTAGAACCAAAACTCATTGTTCTATCCCAAATATTAAAGATGTTACAGCAGTTTACCCAATTTTCAGGATCCCAGACGCGCTTTTTTTTTTTCTGCAGTCCAAAATTGCCATTACAGATTTTTTCAGCCAATCATATTTAGGAATGACAATGACGTAATTAAATATGAATATTCATATACAACATTAGTCCCATAACATAGGACTCTATACTATAGCCTGTATAGTATGTAATGTATGCATGGAGTACATAGTGGTGATAGTGGGTGAGATGTTATGTCATTAATAGGCCTAGGCTAATGCTATTATGCCTGACGTTGGCTTATTTTACTTGTTACTTGTTGGTTTTATGGAACTTCTTATTCTAAATTGATGCTCAGTTCAAATAAAATCATGGTGTGACACAAAGTGCGGCATAGTCGTAATCAAAGTTCTAAGCACTTTTTTTGAAACTCACTACGACTACGCACTCCGTCCAAAAAGGAAAATCATGACTTTTTAGATATTTCAATAATGTGTCTTTATACATTTATAATTAACTATATTTACAAGTTCATCACGCATATATTGTTTCATATATTCTTGAAACTATATAGGCTCTACAACTTTTGAAAATAAATATCAAATTTCAAAAAAGAATTGAATCAAAGAAGAAATTTAACTCACTACGACAACGCACTCCGTCCAAAAAAGAAAATCGGGACTTAGAGACAAATGTTCAAAAAGGATAAAACTCACCTACAACTTAAACAAAAGTCTATTTGGGCATGAACTCGTACTAGGCCTAGGCATACCTACAACTAGTGCAAATTATCTCACGCATATACAGCAGCTTTAAGATCTACGTATACAACGTGAGAATTATCGCTATACAACTTTGATTTTTTAACGTGATTATTCGCAGGGCAGCCCTGCGAATATCTACACAGTACCTCAAGCCAGCACTGCGAATAAGGTTAGGGTTGGGGTTAGGTTTTAGGTTAGGGTATATGTTATCACTGCCCTGCGAATAAGCCCCACCTTGATTTTTACACACTAACCAACAACTCCGTACCTACAACACGTGTCAAGGGAAAGTGTTAATGCAAGGGAAAGTCGCTTAACTACTACTTTAAAAACTGTATTTAATTTTCATACAAGGAGCGAGTGTTAGAACTTCACTCAGAACACCACTTACCGAGATATTGTTAACTACTTCCTCGATATTCAAAGGAGGACTCGCTTCGTAGCACATTTTAAATTGTGCCATATCTGTAGTGTCAGGTTTTTTCCATTGTTTTCCGGCAAAATAATGTTATTTACTCGCGGTCATGGAATTATTAAGTCCCAACTTATTTTGTCAGACGACATGTTATCAGCTGTATATAAATATTTATATTTAATTACGTCATCGTCATTCTTGTATATGATTGGCTGAAAAAAGTCCCGGACCGCGGCAGCCATCTTAACCCACTTTCGGGGTCAGGTCACAAATCTCTCTGCAGCAATGAGTTACTTGACCCTTAAACCATGGAGTATAACCAAATGTCATTGTTCTATCCCAAATATTAAAAAGTTGCAGACGTTTACCCTATTTACAGGGTTCTGGGCCGAGGCAGCGATCTTGGATTTTAACCAGATTTAACCGACTTTCAGGAATCAGGTCACAATTCCTTCTGCGTCAATGAGCTGTTTGATCCTTAAAACCATGGAGTGTAACCAAAACTCATTGTTTTATCTTAAATATTGATGAAGCTACAGCCGTTTATCCGATTTTCAGGGTCTCAGGCCAGCGTCCGCGACAGCTATCTTGGATTTGATCCAGTTTAATCCCATTTTGGGGGATCACTTTATAATTCTTTCTACAGAAATGAGCTGCTTGACCCTTAAAATTATAGTGTGGAACCAAAATTAAATGTTCTATCACAAATATTAAGGAAGTTACAGCCGTTTATCCGATTTTCAGGGTCTGTGGCGACCATCTTTGATGTGACCCAGTTTTAACCCAGTTTCGAGTGTCAAATTTTGATAGACTTTTTTTTCTGTCACTACAACATCCAATAGGCCCCAAAACAGTTGACACGACCTTTTGTTAGAATTTATTGGGGGCCTGATGGTATATTGACCCGACTCAAACAAATTGAACAAATAGATGACAACTATTCTAAACAAAAGAACTTATAGGTAAGCGCTTGGACAAATAGAGAGGAAAGGGCTTGTAATGCCAAATCAAAGGGTGTAAGGGGGGAAGGGGGGGGGGGAAGACCGCCCCAAAATATTTTAATCTGTCGGTTGAGATTGGTGCCGTCGCTTGAGATTGGTGCTGTCGGTTGAGATTGGTGCCGTCGGTTGAGATTGGTGCCGTCGGTTGAGATTGGTGCCGTCGGTTGGGATTGGTGCCGTCGGTTGAGATTGGTGCCGTCGGTTGAGATTGGTGCCGTCGGTTGGGATTGGTGCCGTCGGTTGAGATTGGTGCCGTCGGTTGAGATTGGTGCCGTCGGATCAGATTGGTGCCGTCGATTAAAATTGGTGCCGTCAGTTCAAATTGGTTCAGATCGGTACACTTGCATCATATGCGTGCGGCGCAGTAGTTATACTGTCGGTTGAGATTAGTGCCAAGTGTCCAGTAATCATGTAATAAAATGTTATTTTGACAAGTAATTGATCATAATTATGGTAGGCTGTAATTTTAAACGTTGGGAGAAAAGCCGCATGGCTCTTGATACAGCTTTACACCACTGGCTATCCCTCGCACAGCGCTATATTCATTCATCCAACTCGGATGAACGATTATAATAGAGTAGACGCAGCATTGTCCAAAGCAACTCGTTCTCAGTCTTCTTTTAACAATGGGAAAGAGACAGGTGCATGTAGTGAGCATGCGTGCGCGTACATGCTATTCTCCTGCACGCACAGTCAACCATCGTATCTCACCATGTAATGGACTTTCCTGGGAAACTTCTGAACTTCCAACCAATAAGAGTGAATTTTATCTTTTGCTCATTACTATCTAAATATCAACTGATCAAAATTGTATTATATACCTGATTTCATTCTTGACATTCATGTTATCTCCTTCCCAATACATTCATACATGGGAGAAAGAAAGAAGCTGGATGTCTAGTAATTTCATCCGTTGCAGTTTGCTATACTACTTCCTGAATGACTTACGATATCATGTGCTGTCGGGCTGTGTAAGTTGGAAAACTTGCTGAAATCCTCAGGCTGGATCAAGGAAATTTGAATTTAAATAAAATCGTTAGCGTATAGGATTCTTTTCAATGGTGTGGAGAGGAGGAGGACTCTCTTACCCCTAGCTGGCGCCACTCCTGGCCCCAGATCACCAGGGCCGTAATTCTCATTTGGAAAGTGGAAGGGGGCTGCATACCCCTTCGCCCCCTGCCCCGTGCGCCTATGGCAGTGAGTCTACTATCTGACTATGGGAAGTTGGCGCCCTTATTACCAATTCCTGTGTAATTGTTAATGCATTTAACACAAATTCATTTAACTTATTTGTGTCTGATTTTACAAATGTATACAGAACTTTATAACTTAAATATCTCCTTTGAACAGGATAGGTTTGGAATGCTTTCTTCACCACTTTGTTTCTTTGGAATTCCTCTTTCATATGAGATGAACTTGTGTGCCTACTGAACTAATCCGTTAAAGGTATATGAATAGTCCACTGTAATATGCATGGATAGATATATTGAAAGAGCATTCATTATATTCTTAGTAGAACAGTTTTTAAATGGTGGCAATATCACGTATAGTTTTAAGTTATGACATATCAACCTTTGTAACAAATTAAGCCTTTGTACAGTTGTAAAGGTGATTACATGTATGTATGAACAGGGATACTCCTAACATGATTTAATGTAATGTTCATGTTTTTCCAAAATTTAGAATATCAAAGGTTCTTAGATTGCGTTCTACTGTTAAATATGGGTAAAGATTATAATAATAACCAATTTCCTATTCACTGTAGCCAACTTCTCTCATTTAATACATTTTTGAGAAGGACTGAAAAACAAAAAGTTAACAGAAGTAGTTTTCTTATAGTCTAATATAGTTGTTCCACTCTAAGGTCACAAATTATCGCGTGTTTTATGCTATTCGGGTGTCTAAGTTTAAAAACGCTGTAACATGGTTAATTTTTTTCCACATTCTGCATTTTCATGGTTTTGTGTTTTGTATATGGTGTATTGTAGCTCTCTTTGGCATGAATTTTGACTTGTATATTATTTCTTACTATTTGTTGTGACATATTTTTTTCTTCTTGGAATGTCAATTTTGCGAGAGCTTCCGGGGGCTTCGCCACCTGGACCCCTACCGACCGGAGCTTCGCTCCCTGCACCCCACCAGGGGCCCTTATGCGGGCCCCTGGTGGGTGAAAATCCTGGCTACGCCACTGGCGAACATCCTTGCCACATGGTATGGATGAGTGATAACTATAAAATACGATTCGTATTCCCAAACGGGAGAACAGGTTTGCATTGGTTTCCCGATCATTAAATACATCACGAAAGTATCCCACAATGCATCTATCGAAATTCAAATTTTGTATAGGAAATATATAAAAATCAGCCGTGAAATATTCGAGAAATCTGAAGAAAAGTGGTGACTTCTTAGTATGTATTACCGTTAGGCAGTCGCGCTTCAACGGAATTTTCTAAAGGAAAAATAAAAACACATTTTGAAGTTTGGATCAGGAATTATTTTTGATTTACATTGTAATAAATGTTATAAGAGTCAAATCACTCTTTTGTATTTTTATATTATTTTAGTAAAATTAACGGAATATCAAGAAATATTACACACATAAAGCGACAAATTATAAATTTTACAAATTATTTCCAGCGTGTTTAAACTTGCTTGTTTAAACTAAGCAATTTGGTCGGGGGAGAGGGAGCCATATTCCGAATCACAAAATTGTATCCAAAAGGTCCCTTTTGTATACAGTAGTGTCCCTCATATTTATTATTTGAAAGATTGATCGATTTCTGTATCGTAGGTCGAAGGGTCTTTTAACTCATGGGGTCAGTTGTTCCGGCGCTTTTCACTTGAATAAAAGTTCTGGTCTCCACTTCTATATGGGCCAAATGGCGGATGAATTTAACTAACCTATTTATATTGTAAATTTTAATATACACTGGACCGATCTGTGAGGGAGATACAACTTGTGCTGCAGATCGCTGTGTAACTGACAATTTTTAGCTTAGCATAATTTACTAAAATTCTAAACAGATATGCAGAAAAGGATCCAGGAAAAAATGACTCTTAAGTTCTTGATGGGACAATTGATCTGTTTGGTGTCAAAAGTCTGATATGTTTTCACGTAAGGTCGAAGAGTTCTTTAACTAAATTATGAACTTGATGCCGATAGTTTAAATGAATGTAACTCGGATGATATTATTCACGATTTACCGACATAGCCCGGAGACCTCTGATATGAATATATTCCTCAAGCAGAATCAAGATGCCAATAATTGGCAATCCACAATGAAGGCGATAGCACGATCAGACGATATGATCGATTACTGAATCCTCTATGCAAGCACAGAAAACAGTTTTTGATTTAAAAATCCGCGAGTAATGTAAGAAGAGTGAATTTTCTGAGAACATTTCCAAGCGAGGAAAAATCATATTCTTTCTCGCCCTAGGTATTACGGCTGGGATTTTTAGGTCTAGCAGAATTTCCCCCCAACAAAGTGGGAGGGGGTAGGGGGCTCTCAAATCCGAAAAAGGTTATAGGGGCCTAGGCCTACTATATACACACATTAATTTTCTATCACTCCCTGATGACAAATTATTGCTAAAATATTTCCAGACGGGAGGCTAGAGGTATGCTCTCCCGCCTGGCGCCATCCCCGCACGAAATGATGAAGTATTAGGCCTATAGTGGAGACATCAGGATTTCAAAGTAGGGGAGGGGACACTTTTTTTTGTATGGAAGGGGGACAATAATCAACTAAACAGGTAAATGATTGGATGCCATGTTTATATTACTGCATGAAGTCAGGGGTGGCACCAGGATTTCCCCGACGGGAGCTAGCCTGCCAATAGGGATCAAAAATGTGATGCACACACATTTTTATGACACTCCCAAAGAGATTGTGACGTAATTTTCACGCATGCGCAGTGGCATAAAGACGAAAGTAAACGGCATCGGTCTGGCGCAAACGAGGAGTAAAATGACACGTGTGACCTTGGAAATCCAACATGTTGGATTCTTAACTTTCGCTTGCATGATGCCATTTACTTCAAGAAAAGCTTGGCCAGCCGTAAGTTTCAGTCATAGAGTAGATGTGATATAGCAACTTCTTTAAAAAAAAAAGAGTTGACTACACAAACACATAATTTGGCAAATCTTTATTCACCATTATCAATAGTAGCGTAGAAATTCATGTAATTATCCATATAAACAGTAGCGTAGATACGGGCTAGGAATGGGGAGGGGCAGGAACGGCGAGACGGATCACATTCGCCGCTCCTGATACAGGGAGGCGCCAGATAATATATAGGGGATTTGGTTGCTGAATGATATAGGCTTACGATTTAGTGAACAGTGTGTACACACAACATATACCCTTTCAGCCATTGCTCTGCATTATACACTCGAATATTCTAATATTGATAACGCCTAAAACCAAAGTTGTTTGTTGCCTTCCTCCACCGCCCCTAACTCGCAAAAAATTGGGGGCGGCGCTTTAAATTTTCTTTCAATTTTTCAAGTCTCTACGCTTCGTAAAAATGGCGTGGCAATATGTCGGTCATCAGTGTGATAACGGTTTTTATAGCCGAACCAGAAAAAGCGGCGTTCTTGTGTCGTTCTTTATTTGCTTTTTGATGAATCCTGGGGCTGAAGTCACTTTGCCCGTAAAAACTTTGAACGTTTTTCACAAAATTAAACGAATTTTTCGTAAAATTGACTGAATTTTTTGAAAAATTAACCAACTTGTTCAACTGTTCAATGACAGATAATTGGCAATACACTCCAATAAGAGAAAATCAGAAGCTCATACATGCCATAATAAAACTGCTAAAGCATTAAGCCGCCCAAAAGCATTGATATTTAACAAAGGTGTGCAAGAGGAGCGACCGCTCCCACTGCTCCCGCTGTCTACGTCCCTGGCTTTTACTCAAGAGGTTTGGGCCCTAGGGGCAGTCATGCTCAACGATACACGGACTGATGGACGAGTTGGCCCAGCTGGTTACGGCGATCGGAAGCAGTTTT
The DNA here is from genome assembly GCA_020152595.1 of Chiridota heheva. Taxonomy (NCBI): domain Eukaryota; kingdom Metazoa; phylum Echinodermata; class Holothuroidea; order Apodida; family Chiridotidae; genus Chiridota; species Chiridota heheva. Next base: position 816,070 of record JAIGNY010001539.1, read on the forward strand.
TTTTTTTTCTTTTCTATCAACAGTCGTAAGTTTGAGCCCCGGTAGAATCGTTTATTGCAAACTTTCACTTTCATCTTCTTTTTTCTCAGTAATTTCTACTCGGTGACTATTATTGTAGTATTATAATACTAATATATCACTTTCGCTTTCTGACAAACGCATTGAAAAAAACGTAATGCGCTGTGTCTGTAACTCGGCACACACAACGTACATGCTGGTGTCTGGCTGTACAAACAGACAGTGGATCGGATCTTGCGTCCACAACCGAAAGTGACGTCAAAATATCGATTTTAACGGAATCATTCTATGATGGTTTAAAATAGGTTTTCGAAAAATTTAGTCAATGTTGTCTCTAATCTTCCATATACCTTTAACTTTACGTTATCTGGTTATTTCTCAAAGCTGTCAAGTAATGTTATTTTACTCTTTCAAGCATTTTGTTTTCATTTAGCTTTGATTTGATTTGATTTACATGATTTGATTTATTTTTGATCTTCAGATCGGTTTACTACAACATATACATAAATCATAGCAAGAAGTTTGGACAATGAAATAATCAAAAACATTAATAAGAAACATGAGTATATAACATGTCTTAACATGTGATGTGGTAACTAACTGAAAGAAGATAAAGGACCAGAAATAAGTCATCTTTTCTAGTCTGGCCCTTGAAAATGAATGATAATAGTAAATAGAAATGCAACAGTAATCCCCCTCCATCCCCGTATACCGGCCCCTTCACACTCCTAATACAACAACCGGCTAGCAATTCCACGTACACCACCCGTAGTGTATAAGCCCCTCCCCAAAGAGAAAGAAAAACAAACATTAAATTACATATAAAGAAACAACTTAATATACTTAAAACGTTAATTTTTTGAGGTCTTACCCACGGACCCGGTCAATACCACTAAAAGGGGTCTCTGCCACATGTTGCCTTGCTACGGAACTGCTGAACGTACTGAAATGGCGAATTATACATTATATTTCTGTTACATGTGATATTTCCCTCTCATCACCTTTTCTTACAGAAATTCAATATACTTCTCAGAGTATTAGAAGAATGCAGATATGTCAGTGATGATATATATGGTACAAAATAAATGTGCATAATACATTATGACGGGCACTTTCGTATATTCAAGATGAGATCACGACGTGCAATTCTTAATGGGTGGCGAGCAAGCAGCCGACAGAATCTTAAACCAGGTGTCCTTCGTATGACATCATAATCTATCCTAAACCTAACCTTACCCTAACCTAAACCTAACCTAACCTAAACCTAACCTAATGACGTAGTATTGACGTCATAAAAAGACGCCCGGTTGAAGATCCTGTCAAACGCGGCGAGCGTTAAACTATAACCAAAGAGCGTGACGTCATTCACCTTATATTACGTATAGGCCGAAGGCCGAGAGCCGAAACTTCTGTACAAAAAATCGTGATGCATTTAGGGACGCCATACTTGTTCCAGCATGGTCAACTATGCGAGGCCGGTGGACAGTGCAGCGTAACAGGCCGAGTGACTAAGTGATAGCCTATACGAAATTTTGCTGCGCGATTCGTTGTCTCGTATTGCAAGGTATATAGCTATTTAAAACGCCATCAAGTTCACTTCACGAGTTGGCCCAGTTAATTACGGTGATCGGAAGCAGTTTTTTTATATTTTTGTTATCAACAGTCGTGAGTTTGAGCCCCGGTAGAATCGTTTATTGCGACTTTTACTTTCATCTTCTTTTTTCTCAGTAATTTTCATTGGGTGACTATTATTGTAGTATCATTATACTAATATTTCACTTTCGCTTTCTGACAAACGCATTGAAAAAAAAAAAGTTACTCGTCACAGTAATGTAATGCGCTGTGTCTGTAACTCGGCACACACAACGTACATGCTAGTGTCTGGCTGTACAAACAGACAGTGGATCGGATCTTGCGTCCACAACCGAAAGTGACGTCAAAATATCGCATCCCTCAACTTCACCGTATTTTAGTAAGACGAGCCCTTCTCTTTAAATCTTATTACAGGCATAACAAAGGCTCGAAACGTTTCGTCAGAATTTGCTGCAGAATTATGATGGATATTTCAAAATCAAAGGATTTCCAAACAGCAATACCAGCTTGGTCGCCTTGTATTACATCACAAAATTCGTATCAAATATGGAAATTGATGCCAGAGATTTAAAAACGCAGTAAAATGGTAAATTTTTAACTGATTTTAATGGAATTATTCTATGATGGTTTAAAATAGGTCTTAAAGAAATTCAGTCAATGTTGTTTCTGAACTTCTATATACCTTTAGCGTTACGTTATCTGGTTATTACTCAAAGTTGTCAAGTAATGTTATTTTACTCTTTCAAGCATTTTGTTTTCATTTAGCTTTGATTTGATTTGATTTGATTTATTTTTGATCTTTAGATCGGTTTACAACAACATATGCATAAATCATAGCAAGAAGTTTGGGCAATGAAATAATCAAAAACATTCAATAAGAAACATGAGTATATATTTTGTCTTAACATGTAATGTGGTAACTAACTGAAATAAGATAAAGGACCAAATATAGGTCATTTTTTATAGTCTGGCCCTTGAAAATGAATAATAATAGTAAATATAAATGCAACAGTAATCCCCCCCCCCCCCCCCCATCTTCGTATACCGGCCCCTTCACACTCCTAATACAACAACCGGCTAGCAATTCCACGTACACCACCCGTAGTGTATAAGCCCCTCCCCAAAGAGAAAGAAAAACAAACAATAAATTACATATAAAGAAACAACTTAATATACTTAAAACCTTAATTTTGTGAGGTCTTACCCACGGACCCGGTCAATAACACTAAAAGGGGTCTCTGCCACATGTTGCCTTACTACGGAACTGCTGAACGTACTGAAATGGCGAATTATACATTATATTTCTGTTACATGTGATATTTTCCTCTCATCACCTTTTCTTACAGAAAATCAATATACTTCTCAGAGTATTAGAAGAATGCAGATATGTCAGTGATGATATATATGGTACGAAATAAATGTACATATGAATGATACATTATGACGGGCACTTTCGTATATTCAATATGAGATCACGACGTGCAATTGTTAATGGGTGGCGAGCAAGCAGCCGACAGAATCTTAAACCAGGTGTCCTTCGTATGACATTATAATCTAATCTAAACCTAACCTAACCTAAACCTAACCTAAGCTAAACCTAACCTAATGACGTAGTATTGACGTCATAAAAAGACGTTCGGTTGAAGATCCTGTCAAACCAGCGAGCGTTGAACTATAACCAGATTGCCAGAGAGCGCGACGTCATTCACCCTATATTACGTATAGACCAAAGGCCGAGAGCCGAAACTTCTGTACAAAAAAATCGTGATGCATTTAGGGACGCCATACTTGTTCCAGCATGGTCATCTATGCGAGGCCGGTGGACAGTGCAGCGTAACAGGCCGAGTGACTAAGTAATAGCGTATACTGGTTGGGCCGGCGGAGAAAACGACAAGATACGATAGAGAGCGACTTTTAACAATATTTTTCATTTAACTGAAAATTGCTGTTTTTACATTTCGTTTAGATTAAATGTTATTGTGCAGATATGAAAACCAGCAAAGTTTCTTTTTTCGGATTTTTTATTTTGGGAGAGGACGGGAACCATTATCATTAAAAACAAACGTAATGAATTACAGAATTAATGTTGAATCATTTTGTCAATAGCTTTAGGCCTACCACTTGCGTTGTTTCAGTTTTGCCAGATAATTTAAAATTAGATTGCCATAACTTTCAGACGTTGGTATGATTTCACCATAGAATAGATCTATGGGGTTAAGCGTACGTATGATGAATTTAAATCTATTTTGGCCAAATCTCGAACATGCCGCATTGCTGGTCCTAACAAATTTCAAAGTAGACCAAAGCTAATGTTAACCTTAGAAGTACTCTGGATATATTTTCACCACGGGCGTCGGGCGTAGGCCTACTAGGCCTAGGTTAAATGTCAATTTAGACAAAAATGACAACTTTTTGGTCCAAGTGGAATAATACAATTAAAGAATAAATTGTTACTGTTAGGGTCATTACAAAATCCTTAAAGAATATTCTTGAAAGGAATCCCTAATTGAAATATGAAGAGAGACTGAGCAGTCACAAACATTGTTCATCTTAGCTTAGGCCTACACCGACTATAAATTTTCTCCTGAAGTTAACTAGAGTTAAATTTACCCTACAACTCTAACTGCCTAGTGCCACCCTGTCATTGTCTAAAACTTAATTTGTTGTATGTTTTAACAAGGAATTTAAAAGTAACTTGGAAAAAATTAAATAATATTAAGAAAAAGAAACATGAGCATTAAGACCCACCGCAGTTACTACACTTTCATCAGCTTCACTTCACAAAGTTTGCTGATTATAGGTATAAGAAACACCACAATAAATCATAAATCATTTGCAAAGTATTTTGCCTTACAATTACTGAAAGAGAGTGCATATTTCTTAGTAAATTTGCCTTTATGAATTAATTACCTCAGCATGCAATGACAAGTTATTGCAATTTAAGATTTAATGTCATAGTTATATGCAAGTTACTGTCAGGTACCCTGTAAATACAACTCACAGCAATGTTTTCTTTTTCATTGTATAAGAATATTATAAACATATATTTCACTTGTTTAAATTTTGTTAAACTATCATTGTGATATATTCAATGACTTTTGTTAAGCCTAGCTGTCTTAGCAATGTATAAATACATTGCTTTAAAGTTAAAACTCTTCATGGGTTGCCATTAAGCCAACTCTTCAAATTAAGATATTTTTCAGTGTTTTACAATAAACATAAACAGCTATTTTATAATTCTTTTCACAAAGATGTTCAAGAAAGAAAGTGGGATAAATAATAGGACGAATTCATATACTCCCTGCTCTGTTTGAAATGTAAAGCGCCTTAATGGTTTTAAGATTGAGCGAGCATTTGTAGGATACGATGGAAAAAATTCATAAAGAAAAATACAATTCATAAAGAAAAAGAAAATGCCTTAGCTGCATTAACTTCAGGACCCACTATCATACTATGCTACTCATGCCTTAGCTGCATTAACTTCAGGACCCACTATCATACTATGCTACTCATGCCTTAGCTGCATTAACTTTAGGACCCACTATCAGACTATGCTACTCATGCCTTAGCTGCATTAACTTCAGGACCCACTATCATACTATGCTACTCATGCCTTAGCTGCATTAACTTCAGGACCCACTATCAGACTATGCTACTCATGCCTTAGCTGCATTAACTTCAGGACCCACTATCATACTATGCTACTCATGCCTTAGCTGCATTAACTTTAGGACCCACTATCAGACTATGCTACTCATGCCTTAGCTGCATTAACTTCAGGACCCACTATCATACTATGCTACTCATGCCTTAGCTGCATTAACTTCAGGACCCACTATCAGACTATGCTACTCATGCCTTAGCTGCATTACCTTCAGGACCCACTATCATACTATGCTACTCATGCCTTAGCTGCATTAACTTCAGGACCCACTATCAGACTATGCTACTCATGCCTTAGCTGCATTAACTTCGGGACCCACTATTAGACTATGCTACTCATGCCTTAGCTGCATTAACTTCGGGACCCACTATCAGACTATGCTACTCATGCCTTAGCTGCATTAATTTCAGGACCCACTATCAGACTATGCTACTCATGCCTTAGCTGCATTAACTTCAGGACCCACTATCTGACTATGCTACTCATGCCTTAGCGGCATTAACTTCAGGACCCACTATCAGACTATGCTACTCATGCCTTAGCTGCATTAACTTCGGGACCCACTATTTGATTATGCTACTCATACAGTTATAAGCATAGTACTAACATTGGGCATAGGACCTATGGCCTTGTTTAATAAGTTAATTTCCTGGACAGACGTATCCAGATACGGCCTACAGCAAAATAAACAGCTAAGGCTAAAATCTTTTAATTGAACCATTTAGGCCTAATGAATAATTATAGTAAAATAACCGACGTCAATGAGGTTTCATTGCGACTGATGACTGATTTATGTCAGAGCTGTAACACTAACGTTCGTGCGAAAAAATAACACAATTGTAACAATCACCACAGCGTAAAAATTATTGGTCAGTACTATTTTGCGCACTAATTTCTGATCAAATTGAAGTGTTTCATTGGAAATTTTTCATTGAATAAGCCAAAATAAAACATTTTACGTGTATTTCGTGATCAATCCAAGTAATTTTTAAGTAGAACTTGTTACATACGTATTGTATCTTCCCGCAATGCGCGTACTAGTCTCAAACAGTTACACCTTTAAATGAGTTAAAACATAAAGGGCATTAAATTACATTTTATCCAGAAAAATAATGCAAAAGAAAATGAGGTAATATACAATTTTATATTCGTATACCAATTTTTACGAAATCAATCATTCACTTAAATGTGTACCGTGCTTTTCGAGGCTTGTACGGAAAAAGCACGCTGGAATAAAAATGGCTACATAAACGCATCACGTTTTCCCCACACTGTATGTATAGGAAGCTTTGTCTCTCGGCCTTCGGCCTATACGTGGTATAGGGAAAATGAAGTCACGCTCTCTGCTATGAACTATATACCACTGGAAGGTGCACGCGTACTAAAATCTGTGGAATCCTTTGTTCGCCATTTAGTTGACGCATATACGGGTACGCGCTTTCTCCGCTATTCACTTGTTTGGTGAACGTCACTTCCGGGAGATGACGTCATTTGCTGAAATGAAAACAAACCTTTGCGCGATACACGTGAACAAGTCTGTATGCGTTTACTGTGTGCGGTATGTATGGCATGTTTACAAACACAGCTGATCGCTTTGTTTTCACTCCAATGCGGGGTGAATGCATGCGGTTGCTATGCGGTCTGATGACCTCAAGTCACATTTTCAATAAAGTGAATAATGCAAAACAAACTCTTATTAATAAAGGGATTTCATCACGTGACTCTGGACTCCATTTTGCAGGGCTGCGGTGTCGTTGCGTTCCACGCGTCTTCACACAGCTCAGTCACATCACACGTACAACAAACATACTACATGCTAACCTACAGGTTTGGCGAATTTTACTAATTGCAATTTTTTGCTCGCTTTCGATTTTACTTCATAATTTCCTAAAGTTTTATATTTTCACTGGGTATACGAAGAGTAACTTTAACGTTAACGCCAATTGATTATTCATTATATTCAGGCAAAGCCCACATACCTGATATAATTCTTCACTGCAAATCTTAGTGTGAACCGTAGGTTAAAGCCGTCGCGTCGTAAAGCAGAAACCCACTTCGAACGTCAATCAGAATCAGATGGAAATCGAGAAAATGTATTTGTATTTCTCCCGCACACATCTATTAGTGCAACCAACGGCACAGCAAGATTTCCGCATAATCATCTTACAAAAATAATTATATAAACAACATGCTGGCATTTAAACGTACGGTCTAATTAAGTGTACAGCAGACGAGTGTTTTTGATCGACAATATAGCGAGGTAAACAAAAGTAAACCTCGTGACGTCAACTGAAACACCCGTATAGGCCTACCACATGATATTTTTTCATTGTGGAATGTAAAATCTGGTTTCCCAACTTCGGAATTGATGAACTGTGATGAGCAGGGGCGTGGGAAGGGTCACATAAGGGGGAAGGGAAGGAGGAAGATCCCAAAATAATTACCCAGAAAAAATTTACTGCTAAATAGTGTTTCCAACACAACTTTATTTTTTTCATTTTTCACCTTTCGGGAGATTTTTTTAAATTTTCGGTATATTTCTTTCATTTTTTACTTTTCAGGAGATTTTCTTCAATTTTCGGAAAATGTTGCCAAATTTTACCACAATTTCAGAGTATTTTACCCCATTACCCAATATGTTAATAATTATCCCATTTTTACCTCCCAACCGGGAAGAAAGCACAATTAGGAAGCTGAACTCGATCCCTCAGTTCTCCCCTGCCCCGATTCCTACGTCTCTGTGGCTGTATGCACGGGCGTAATACACAGTAATCTGGTAATAAAATGGAAGACAATTCTCGTGGTCATTGTTCCCACGAGCTGATGAGGTAAACTGGCATAGGCAGGGCGAAGATTACAAAGTCCTGCAATACCCATAACGTAGGATTTCACGCATTAACGACGACAGCTCTTTCCTACGATGATGAATCAAAGCAATTGTTGTATTTCAAAAATGTTAACACTGAACATATGGAGTAAAGCCAGAGGCGTAACTAGAATTCGAGCTCAAGAAGGAAGGGGTGAAAGACAAATTTGCCCGACGAAAATTTGCACTTGCCCGACTTATCTATAAACGATATGCGTATATCTGCAATCACACAATATATACCAATTGGGGACAGCCCCTGCCCCCCCCTCACCAAATAGTCAGATTGTGGCATCGCCAGACAATTTGGATTGGTATCACAGTACTGAAGTATCGAAAGGCGGAACTGCGAAACAGCATGTACCCGCTTAATGACCTCTGGCTGAGCCCTTGATAGGGGTTCAGGGGGCGAAGCTCCTGTAAGTTCCAAAATGGTTTAAAATTCTAGAATGTAGAAAATCGTGGGTTCCTGACCCTGGCGAAGCACGGTAGAGATCCAGAAAAAGCAGTCCCACTTAAGGGCCCCTTGGAAGGGGGTCCAGGTGCGAAGGTTTCCTGTCTTTTTTTATGCCCCAAAATTGCTGAAAATCAACACAAACTGACAAAGTTCGGAAAATTTAAGTGATTATAAGCAGATAAGAAGACGAATTTATATCATACCCATATAAGCACTACGGTTACTTTTCAAATACATGGAGTAGACAGATTTCCAGAAAATTAGGCAAAATGGTACAGGCGTGAAGTTTTGGTCTGAAGATGGGTGGAGCCTTGGTTTAAAGATGGGTGAAGC
>JAIGNY010001539.1:830000-860000 GCA_020152595.1 Chiridota heheva
AGTAATCAAATGTGAGGTGACAAATGCCTGTACAATAGTGCGCGTAGAATCAACTCAAAGATGTCTACGCAACTTTCTAATATTATATAGCTTGAAACTTGCAAATCAGCATTCTCATTCATCTTCCCAGTCGGATGCTTTTTTCCGGTTTGGAACTGGTGGTAAAAATGGGCAATGTTAAACTACGGAACGGTAAATCTCATGTTTTCTTAAAGGAGCACTCGGTCGAAAAATGAGGCGCATTTGATTGGTGACTCAAAAATAATCCAGTGCGTGTCTTGCGTAGACTTTTCATACAGCCTTTTTGGATTTGAATATTCATAGATTTGCTGTGCTGTACTGCACTGTCAATTATGCACATAGGCCTAGGTTACTCGGCCGGTTGTTAGGACTTCACAAATGCACAGGAAGTTTGTTTCGTTTCTATTTTTTCTTGTAAACGTATTCACCCAATAAACTTTACTTGGAGTTGGCATCTATTCAATTTCAATTTTCATTTTGTAATAAATTAGCGAGGAGTTCGTACGTCGAGGCTTACTGTGTAGTTAGGCAAGTGTAACATTAGGACATTATATTTTGGAAAGGGGGTTATTATACTAACGTTACACTCAAATACTCATAGTCATACTTCTAGCCTACAGTATTAAGCAAATCTTCCTAGGCCCAGGCCTCTTTATCGGCTAAAAATATCAAGTTTTAAATTTAACGTAGCCCCTATAATTTTGTCACTATCGTTAGTATACTGCATTAAAAAAGGAGATGATCAGAATTCCTAAAGGCGTAACGTTTGCATAAGTTAAGGTACATACGTACACACACAGTGAGCGTTCGAGAGCACTCAGTAGGTAAACAAACTTTCATTGAGAGCACTCGGCCAGTGAACGAACTTTCCTTGAGATTAAATCTACCAAAAAACGGATCGCGAGATATGATTGGATGTGGTCAAAATGTCCACAAATTGTCACAAAAAGACGCCCTAACTTTTCGGTCGAGAGCTCCTTTGACAAGACAGTTATTCGCTACGCAGGAACATTTGGCGGAAACAATTTACCAGTGTACCTGTTCCGCGATTAACAGGGGGTAATGTTGGTGCTCTATTTCTTCCTAGGAGGCGACTCTATCTGAGTATGTGCACTCTTTAGAACTGGAGATCTATCAACGAGAAGCATGGATCGGTATGTGGATCTCCCTATTTAATGCAAAAGGTTGCGGATCTCTGCCCATTTTACGTTTTGATTTGCGGGGGTTAGATGTCCCTTTCTATACCCAACGGCCATGCTCGGTAATAATTGTTAAGTCATAAGTAAAAACTACATTACTCACTTTTTCCACGGAAATCATCGAGGAATCATATAACGCTGCTTTGCAATTTCTCGACAACACAAAGTATTTTTTTGTTTGACTTCTTTTTAAAAATGATAAATAAGTCACATCGGTCGACTAAATCTTCCTTATTCAATAAACAAACAATTGCTGGTAGTATTATATGAACGCATATTACTTGAGGTATTTCCGTGTCGTCATTATAAGTAGGGTCATTGATTTTTTTTTATTAATTTGTAATCACAAATCAAACAATTTGTAAATACCAATTATTAATTTGTAATTACAAATGATTAATTTGTAATTACAAATGATTAATTTGTAATTACAAATTAATCATTTGTAATTACAAATTAATAATTTGTAATTACAAATTAATAATTTGTAATTACAAATTATTAATTGTAATTACAAATTTTTAATTTGTAATTACAAATGATTAATTTGTAATTACAAATTATTAATTTGTAATCACAAATTATAATTTGCATTTACAAATCAATAACTTAAAAAAAATTGCCATTTTACAGCTTTTTGAAGATTTGTGTGCAAATACGCAAATTTTTGTGTTACTCTTGTAATGTAGGCAATAAACGGGACACTTCTATATTTCCGTATATAAATCCGTTGTTTTTTAAGCCTCTGCCATTTCTCTTTTAAAAAAGGAAGATAATTATATTGGAAAGGATTTGATATTTACCAAAACCATCCTCAATCTGGAAAAAGGCACGCTAAACATTTTCAAGGTCTGAAATTCAGGGAAGAAATATAAAGAACAGCAAAAGCATTTTTGAGAGGTTTTCAAAAAAATCAAATGCTGGTTACTCATAGCTTGAAAATTACGCACGCTGTTTTCAAAATTCTAGACTATTAATCTATAGCTTTTGGACTCATATTCTAATGTTCATTTCGGTACATGGTTATATGTACCTGTCCATAGAACGTTGCGATTAATAGAGAATACACCACATGGAGAAGAAGAAAGTTGCAATGATTTAGTACCATCGAAAGCTCATACAAAACAGTAAATCAATTAGTACATCAAACTTACTCAATGTGTTTATGTCAAAATTTCTTGCACTTGTAAATTATAATTATCACACTAGAATCACGTTACTACTTTCTGGACGTATGCAATGTTTTTTGTTTTGTTTTTAAGTCACAAAGTCCCAGCAAAAAAAAATATATATATATATAATACTTTGAAGAATTTGAAGATGTAATTTTTTTTTTTTAAAGTTCAATTCATCCAAGCTATTCGGCCCATTAGCCCCGGTTTCCAAGGCACGAGCGGATAAGAGCATGCACGTGACTCCCCCTTGACGGACACCAGTCTATCGCAGACTAACTCCCCAGCAATGCTCATTAAACAGCTGAGTGGACTGGGACAAGTATAGTAAAGTGAGTTGCTTTAGGATACAATACAGCGCTTGTGGCAGGAATCGAACCCGGTACCTTTCGCCTAGGAGCAAGACTCCTTAACCACTGCACCTCTCTGTGACATAGAAACTAGTCGGATTTAATTCGTTTTCCAACAAATGAGACGAAACTTTAAATATCTTTATGGTTTTACTTCTTTTATGACATATTCAATACTGTTTAAGACACAAAAGCTCACTTAAGAAAACTTGAGGGATGTGAATATGAGGACGTTTACCGTAGACTTGCTATTTTTTCTCTGAGTAAAATGCCTTCTCTGTCAGTCTGTGTTGAACATGGAAATCCATGCTACGACACGGTCGGGTTATTTTCGAGACTCATGAATGACTGTTCGTGTGTGGCTTTCATGAATACCACGCAGTCTTTTAAATATTGGTTTAAATTACCTAACTGGGAACCTTCCGTTCTCAATCTATCGTGACTAAGAATGGTCTGAGTTACGGAACTTACGGCAACTCTGACCCTCAAATTTGTCATTTAAGACTACACATCCACTATAATATCAAAGAAACGGTTGATCGTAAAATTATCATCGTGTCAGACATTTTCTTATTGTCAAATTGGTCTAGACAAAGTCTAATCCTCACCCTTGGGTTCTATTGATAAAATCCTTCTATTCAATTAATCCTGCTGTTCAATCATATTCTATACAAACAGTGGTTTGCATTTCGTATAACCAATTCCGTGTGACGGGTGTCATACGATTCAGAGACAATTTTTGAACTTCAGTATGATTTCTCTCAGATAGTAACTGTTATCATCCCAATGCAGTATCACCCTAGGTATACAATATAAACTTCTACTCAACTCAGAAGGGAAAAGTTGGACAAATGCTACCACAGATTAGACTGAGCAAACATGTGTTAGCAAACATGTGTGAATACATATTTTTTCTTCAAATTTGATGAATACACGTAAAACTACTGAATTATGTAAAGTTAAAAGAGCAATTAGCAACTTTTGATCATTGAATTTAAGTTGGAACTTCATTCTAATAAAACATTTCGAAAGCTAAGGAATTTAATAATCTGTAAGTGTTTTGGCACTAGAATAATTGTTATGACGGGTTTTACACTACTTGTGATGGGTGTCACATGTCTGAAATTTCTATTAATCAGTTTGGATTTTAATACTTCATCGCCATAGTTATAGAAACTTTTCAGAAAAAGGTGTGACGGTGTTACATTGACAATTTCTGAAAGATTGCTTTAAAAATTCTAGTCATTAAGAACACTACTGTATAAATATGTATATTATAAGCATGTATCAGGAAAAGCAAAGACATACTTTAAGCACTAAAATACATTCAATCTAAAAAGTTAGCATGACAAAATATTGGTGAAACCTTGGCAAGAAATGACTATTTGTATATCATGGTACTTTATAGAGGGCAGCGTTTATTTTGCATTGCATAAATACCCGAAAAAGCTGAAAAATTCACTATGGTCATGAAAATTCACGTATTAGCGGATTCTAATACCAACTAAAATGCTCAATCCAATTATTTTCAATGTTCATGCTCTATGTCCCTATTTCTGTGGAATTGACCATATAATGTTCTTACAGGCGAATTTCAGAAAATTGTACACAGTTTGGAAATTATGATCAAGTACTCGAAACGTAACAAAACATGCATGCTGCTAGTGCGGATCGTAAACGTTTCCAAAAAGAAAACAATGTTTTTTTTTTATAATGCATTCATAAGCAGTTAAATCTGAAGTCTAATTCACTCTTTCTTTCTAAATAATTTCAATTTTTCCACTTTGGTGCTTGATTTTCCACTAAACCCACATTTGTATGCACGAAATAAGTAATTAAAAGTATTAACGTCATACTTGTAGAAATGGTAATCCGGATGTTAATTGAATGTGGGAGGAACAGAAACCAAGCGTATCTTCGGTATCATTGCTTGATTGCTTTACCTAATATGTTTTGAAGTTCAATAGCAATCATTCTAACTGTAGAGTCTAGCTGATGACGTTAACAATAATGCAATATTTAATGACGTTGTGCTAAATCTATTAGTTTTACTTATTAAAAATTGGCGTTTATTCGAATTCTCACAATATTTATGGTAGATATTCTTTTCTTGTTCTCCCTTAAAAAAAAAATCCTGATTGTAAATTTGCGACTGTAAGATATGATACTTAAAATTCAACGTAAAAAATATTGCCGATCAATTGAAAGACTTGAGTAGCTTTATGCTGTCAGTAATAAATCTTAATTAGGTTGTCAGTAATACATCTTTATTAACTGATGACCAAATATTTTGGACGATAAGTAAATCAGTGTGGAAGATTATATTAGTATACATATAAAGAGCAGGTAGCGAGAATGAGTAGCCTATGCTAAATGACATAGAACCTGAACAAACTCTAATCTTATTACTTTCAGGATTTCTAATCTTATTACTTTCTAAATTTCAAAAGTTCATCTCTTCTACACTACCGTAAATTTTAGTTCTAAAACACCCCTGTGGATTTGTAATATAAGTATACGACAGCATGATATCCACACGAAGTTTTAACCGCTATACATATTCTTCTTACACCGTCTGCATTGGAAACTGCAATATTATGTTATCATTTTCAGCTTTTCGTATAGAATCAAATTGGGTTCCGTTACTTACGTTGCTGCGCCCAAGTCATACATGCAATGAGCTGCAGGAGATAACTCTCAAAGGTGTTGGAATTCTCTTTGAGATTCTCTTTGAGAAATGTGATCTTACCTCATTTATGACGGCAGTTTCAAGCAAAAACTCATTCTGGCCATGTCCGTTCTTCGTCGTCATATTAGGTTGAAACGAAGTTGGGAAAATCCACAAGAGAATGTGTCGCACTTGCTAACAAGAACGTTAAACGTCAAGCTGTTTCCGATAAAACCTCACAACAATAGGGCAACCGTCTTTGTTTATCCATCCATTTTATCTTTAACGCAATAAGGATGTTGAAATTGTATAGGCAGATAAGCAGTAAACCATTGTGACTCAGCTTATTCATCTGTGTAGAGCATATAAGAATACAATTGAAGTAATTTGAAAATCCACATTATAAATTTCAATCACAATGAGCAGTTTTATATATCTTTCTGTATTTAGAGGCATTGTTATAGGTTGTTAATGAACCGCTTAAGAATGAGCAATATTGGAAAAATACTTGTTTATTTCGTAACCTTTTTGCATTCGTACGACTTTTCTTAGATTGATTAATCTGCAAAACGCACACAAGCAAATATCGGCTTAATTATGGAATAGCGTGAACAACGGATGGCAGTAATGATGAACTACATAAAGCATTTGATGTTGTATCGAGAGAACTTGGGATTATGATCAGATTATTAGATGTATGGTTACCGTATGATCAAGATCAGAAGCAATGTGGGCTTATGATCATATGGTATAGGCCTATGATCATATGTATGGTGTGCGCATTTTCAGATGCATGGTGGGCTTCTGGTTACATGCATGTGGGCTTCTGGTTACATGCATGTGGGCTTATAATCAGATGTATGGTGGACGTATTATCAGATGCACGGTAGGCTTCTGGTTAGATACACGATGGAGTTATGATCAGATGCATGGAAGGTTTAAGATCAGATACCTGATGGGCTTAAAACAATATGCATGAAAGGCGTATGATCAAATGTATGATGGGTTTATCATTAGATGCATGATGACGTTATAATGTATGGTTGACTTAAGATCAGAGGCAAGGTGGGCTTATGATCAAATGTGCGATGGGCTTACGACCAGTATGGTGGGATTATGATCAGATGCATGGTGGGCTAATTATCACTTGCATTGTGGACTTATGATATGATGTATGGTGAAATTATGGTCAGATGCATGGTGAACTTAATCATCATCTGATGCATAGTGGGCTTATGATCATATGCATAGTGGGCTTATGATCATATATGGTGGACTTATGATCAGATGCACAGGGAGCTTATGATCAAATGCATGTTATGTTAAAATCAAATGTATGGTGGTCGCATGATCAGATGCATGCTGGGCTTATAATCAGATGCATGGAAAGGCTTATGATCAGACCCATGCCGGGCTTATGAAGTTATAATCATATGTATGGTGGGTTTATGATCAGTTGTATGGTGGGTTTATGATCAGTTGTATGGTGGGTTTATGATAAGATATATGGTGGACTTTTTATCAGATGTATGATGGGCTTATGATCAGATGTATGGTGGGCTTCTTATCAGATGTATGGTAGGCTTATGATCAGGTTTATTGTGGGCTTATCATCAGATGCATGGTGGGCTTATGATCAGATGTATGGTAGGCTTCTTATCCGATGTATGGTGGGCTTATGATCAGATGTCTGGTAGGCTTCTTATCAGATGTATGGTGGGCTTATGATTATATATATGGTGGGCTTATTTTCAGATGTATAGTGGGCTTATGGTCAGATGTATGGTGGGCGTATTATCAGATGTATGGTGGGCTTATGATCAGATGTATAATGGGCTTATTATCAGATGTATGATGGGCTTATGATCAGGTTTATTGTGGGCTCATGATCAGATGCATGGTAGGCTTTTGACCAGATGCATGATGGGCTGATGATGATATAAACATTGGGCTTATGATGTGATGCATGCATGGTTAATCATTTGATGTATGGCATAAGTACATGGGAGCTTATATAATGCCGAGCTTATACAGTTATGATCATATTATCAGATACATGGTGAGCTTCTGATTAGATGTATGTGGGCTTATAATCAGATGTATGGTGGGCTTTAATTAGATGCATGGTGGGGGTATGGTCAGATGCATGGAAGGCTTATGATCAGAGGGATGGTGAGCTAATGATCAGATCTATGCTGGGTTTATGAAGTTATGATCAGATGCATAGTAGACTTATTACCAGATGCATAGTGGGCTTATGATCAGTAAATGGTGGGCTTGTAATCAGATGTATGCATGAGCTTATTATTATATGCGGTGGGCATATGATCAGATGTATTGTGGGCTTATGATCAGATGTATGGTGGGCTTATGATGATCAGATGTATGGTGGGCTTATAAGCAGATATATGGTGGGCTTATTATCATATATGCGGTGGGCATATGATCAGATGATTTGTCGGCTTATGATCAGATGTATGGTGGGCTTATTATCACATATGTGGTGGGCATATGATCAGATGTGTTGTGGGCTTATGATCAGATGCATGGTGGCTTATGATCAAATATATGGTGGGTTTATTATCAGATGCATGGTGGGCTTATGATCAAATGCATGGTACAAGTATCATGGGAGCGTATATCTGTATATAATGTATGTACATCTTATGTATACTATACACTTGATACCAAGGTCAAGTCCGTATTATTTCTGGCTGGCAGTACATTCTTTCATAATTAGCATGGTATCATAACATGCACGGGAAGGTTTTGATATATATTTACAGGTAGAAAGCATACGAATTTTATCTTCATAAGAGGATTGCAGCGTTGGAATGAACATTAGATTATTGTCTGTAGTTCTTTGTTTATATTTCTATATTGAAAGTCTTATATGATAATAACGCCGTTCAACAATCATGATTATACTCATGGAAAAGGATAATCTAGATCGTATTTCAAGTTCCTGGTATCGATCATTTAAAAAGTATAGCAGAACATCATTCCTATTTAAATCTTCCACATGTCGATCAGTTTCATTTTTAATATTTTCAGTGACAACTAAAACATCCCACTTTTTAGCAAGAACAAGTCTATTAAAGCTGAGCATGCATGTTGGTCAGCTCTGTCGCGTGGAACGTTTGGTACAAACCATATACGTAAATATCATTGACGATTTATTAAAGATTATCATCGAGGCAAAGTGTTTATATATTATGTTCGCATCGAATGCACTGAGCAAAGGACACGAGTGGAATGGCCCGACTTTGGGAGAGCCATTCGCGAGTGTTAAGTCCTTTGAACAGTGCACTACCTTGAAAATTTGAATAAGATTTTGCTTAATTTAGTATAATAATGTCTTAAAATTCATAATACTGCCAAACTTTTTGCCGATTTTGATGAGAGCTTTCCTTCATGCTTTTCTTCATATATTTTTTTTCAATTAAACTTAATGTTGTTGCTTCCTGTTTTAAATTTATATTTATCCTGTAGTCATATATACCCTATTACTTATTCTATAAATAATAGGCGTATAGTTGCACAGATATCGCTGGATGCACTCGGGCTTTGCCCTTGTGCATCGCTAAATTTGTGCCCTGTTCTATGTATTATCCTGTACCGAACGCATAGCGCCTAATTTATTAACCCTTTACTAACTCATACCTTCATATTTGCATTCAGAATGAACCTAAGACTACTAAAAAACATTAAATTGTAACCGACTATCCGCCATATGTTGGAAATTAAGTGCTTTTATACATATAATATTCCCCTCACTTGCACTTCACATTCGCGAAAAATAATTAACGCGCTCTCTGAATACAACAACAATATGATGCAGGTACAATGGCAACATGTGGCAACTGCATATTTTTACCATAATGGCTTTTATGAAATATAAGGGCCAGGAATATCCCAACAATATTAATAAAACATGGACAGGAAAAATTCCCGAAACTATTTATTTCTTCAGTAAAATAAAAATATTTTGTCTTCAGATTACATTAAACCGTTCTGTGTACATTTTAAATTTAGAAGTGGTGGTATTAAACTTTTGCAACACTATTTGTTCCCTTTGTATTAATTATATCTTAACTTATTTTTCTTAAATTTGGGTTTGACTGATTATTAGATTAATGCGCCCAGATACCGTGTTTTCGCTAATCTGGCTATACGGTATGCAAATGCAGCCTACGAAACAACGTTTGGACAGCAAATTGACAGTTCAAGTCCCTGCAACGTATTTTTTGACTGGATGTCAAGCTATTTAATCAACATTGGTCTGAAATTGAGTTAGAATGGGCGATGTTTTTATTCACACCAAGTCAATTTAATCTAACGAAGTCACACACACATATACATACACATACACACCCATGCACCCACCCCCTCCCCATCACACACACACACAGTGCCGTAGCCAGGATTTTCATATTGGAGGGGGAGATTTGAATTGAACCGACAAGATATTTAGTGGTGTAGTTGAGGTGACACAGAAGGTGTCACTTTGAACGCAAAGCGCTCGACTTGTGGGGTCCAGAGGCCCGCTCAAGGGCCCCAGGTGGGGTCCAGGAGCGAAGCCTCGGCAGGGGTCCAGGAGGCGAAGCCCCCGGAAGCTCTTGCAAAATTGACATTTCAAGGGGAAAAAAGTATGTCACACCGCATAGAAAGAAGGTGTATTATACAAGTCAAAATTCAAAATCATGAAAACGCATGTGGAAATATAATGTTTTATTGTTTACGTTTGTACATGGTTAGGTTTATCGTCACTCTTTGAAAAATATGGGTTGTTTAAAAGAAAGGTTTTCAATAATTTGCTACAAACTTGTGTAAATGTTGTCAAACTTTTCCAATGAGCCTATTCTGTATCACGTGCCCTCCGACACCCACCTCCCCCCCCCCCCCTCTATCTTTCTCCCTGTCTTACTTCATGTATTTAAATACAAAATCTCACGATTGTTAATATATTACTTTTCTGAGAAAGTGTCCTTTTGAAATCTAAAAACATAATAAACACCTGAAATGTCAAAGCTTATTGAACCGACGGTACCAATCTGAAGCGCGGATTAAAATCGGATCCGACGGATTAAAATATTATGGGAGATCTCCCCCCTCCCTCTTCTTCCCCTCTGGCTACGCCACTGTACACACACACACTTTCTCATTACTGACCTGGACTTTCGCAACGATACACTCTTTAAAACTTGTACACTTTACTGCTAGTGACAACTTTGATTTTCATTTCAGAGCCAATACAAATACTACACTGCAAATTCATTTCATCGGTGTATTTTGTGCTCATTTGATATTTTCTCTTCACTTCATTGGGCAGCCTTACCTCATTATTTCTAGCATAGCATATCAACAAGCATAGGCCTATGTCTTTCTACTGCAACTTTTTAATACACCTCGACGAAAAACAGAAATAGTAAAATATTTACGACAAACTCATGCATAAGAAGCAGGTTTTCAATAAAATTACTCTTACAATACGTTAACTTCAATAAAGTGATAATTACCTCTAATAATTAAAGCTCCGGATGAGATCATTGCCTGTATACCTGACGAAACGTTATCAATAATTATTGCCTCTAACAAATTATATATCTTTCAACTTGTGGCTTACTGCTCAAATCTAACGTTGAATAGTCCCAATGGATATACAGCACGAGGATGCAGCAAAATGATGAATTGTTTTAATATCCCTTTTCGTGCCACTCACGCGTACTGTAAAGAAAAGCAAAAGAAACCCGCTGTAATTTTCATGAAAGAACGGAGATATTCTTACGGAGAACTTTACGTTCCAGTTTGTTATTTTGACGCATACGAGAGTTTTGAATTGCGGCCATGCGGAGACTGAGCCAGTGAAATACCGAGAAAAAAATTCCGGTAAACATTTTGGCCTAGAGAAAATAAATATGATGAAACTAATTAATAAAATAACAACTTTAAAGTGCAAGAAGAAGGAAACGAGGAAGAGGAAAGGAAAGAAAGTCAAGTAAAAGCATTACTCATAACAGTTTCAACTTAGAAAACTTGTTATGCTCACCCTACAATATGGATATTTGTGTCTAAAGATTGATTAACAACATGTTTGAGTCTTAGGAAAATTTTGCTTGGGTTTCATGGGACGAAGTTTTGAAGAAAATTGTTTTCGTTTTCTAGACTCCAACATCGCAATAATAGCAAAAATATCACAATTGAAGATCACATTATAGGATTACAACCTTTAGGCTCTTGGAAATACATCATGTACACACCCAAGCTTGCAGCAAGCAATGGGCGAGTTGATACAATGAATTAGTAAACTATTTGAATCTATAATTCAAACATTGTTATAGTCAGGAATATAGATATTACGACGTAAGTTATTATTGACAAAAAAGAGAGACAGACAGACAGACAGACAGACAGAGAGGCAGACAGACAGAGACAGACAGACAGTCAGACAGACAGACGAGAGAGAAACAGAGAGAGAGACACGAGAGCAAGAGAGAGAGAGAGAGGCAGACAGACAGACAGAGACGAGAGAGAGACGGAGAGAAACAGAGACAGACAGAGAGAGAGAGAGAGAGTTTATTTAACGGATTTACTTTGCATGATTTATTAATATAAACATTTACTTTGACATAAAACATAGCTATAAATATATCCAATTTCATGTAGGTCTTGCACACTCTCGCACAACGTATGGTGTCCATGCCCCGTCGCTATTGCTGCTTAATTAAGTCGGTCAAATACAGCAGATATTGAACAGCGGTTGTAAGACTTATCTAGAAATTTCTTCTAACAGATGCATTTCGGACTTTGTAACCTGCAATATCTTGCTGAATCATATCAATAATCACGTTTTTGAGTAGTTTGTTTGCTTGGTGAGGTTTAGCGGCACCGCGACATCAAAGGTCAAATTGTGCCCGTAAGATTAGATTATGAGGTGAAAATAGATTGAAGAAATAAATTGGAACGGAGTATGTGAGAAAGGAAAACTAGATTAACTTATGGTAGAGGGCATGGTGAAGATAGAAAGGTTTTTGCGGAATAGCTCGGCAATCGAATTGAAAGGAAGCTACTGAGAGTGATGTCTTGGATGCAGGCAAGAGAAGCTGTCTTGCCGCTTTCATTGGAGACATCAGTGTAGATAGGGGCGTAGTTAGAAAGATAGCGTTTGATTTGGTTGTGGAGATTGGGGAAGAGTTTGGGTAGGTTGGGCTTTGTAATGAATGGAAAGGCTAAGGTAGATAGAAGGGGAAGAGGTGGCCCATAGAGGAAAAGAAGGCCAGTAGAAAGTTCCGAAAGTAGAGGGGTTGATGTCGAGTTGTTGAAGGTCGGGCTCTGATGCGTAAGCTGAAAGGAGGCAATAGGGTTTTAAACCTATCAAAAAGGGTGGGGAAATTGTGATACACGATGAGGTTGTAAACAGGGTTATGAGTGTTGGCGAGTTCTAGAGGCGTAGGGAAGACTGAACATTTCACATCTGAGCAAGGAGGGAGTTCGTTA
This sequence comes from Chiridota heheva, assembly GCA_020152595.1. NCBI lineage: Eukaryota > Metazoa > Echinodermata > Holothuroidea > Apodida > Chiridotidae > Chiridota > Chiridota heheva. Next base: position 842,908 of record JAIGNY010001539.1, read on the forward strand.
AGCATTTCACACCTGAACAAGGAGGGAGCATGTAAAGGCTAGGAATGGGGGATGTCTTGTAAGCACCCAGACAAAGTCTAAGAGCTTCATTTTGGATAGTGTTGATGTGACTAATTTGAGAGTCATGAGTGGCGCAGCAGACAATACTGCCGTAGTTAAGCTTGGCACTGGTGGTGAGACTGTACATTTTGAGGAGGGTGCAGCGATCCGCACCCCAAGTCGTGTTGGGGAGAAGACGGAGAAGTTTGGGGTAATTGCTGCAGTTCTGCTTTAGGCTGGTGATGTGCTGCTTCAGGCTGGTAATGTGCTGCTTCAGGCTGGTGATGTGCTGCTTCAGGCTGCTTGTAGGAGAGCTTGGGATCTATAGGGTTAGACACAAGAACTTAGTGTGGTCGATGGTCACAAAATAGGATGCGATTGCCGTTGAACACGAAGTTGGGGTTAATTGGAGGTTGTTTTAATGACAGAAGTGCGTGCAATTTGTTTTTGTTTTTGGAGACCTTCATACTGTTATTGTAGCACCAGTCTTGCAGCCGGTTAAGGCTAAGTTGGAGCTCATCATGAGAGTAAAGCTAGGGGAGGTGTAAAAGATAGTGAATTAGTCCACGTATATAGGCCGTGTGTTGGTTATTGGAAGACAAAATCGCCACTATACCAATGGACAATCAAAGAAATAAAATAGTGAAAGACTATGGTCATATCGTAGTCATTAAGCGCATTGGTGATGCATCTTTATATAAAGTATATGTTATACCAGGGACGTAGCCAGGGTTTTCCACAAGGGGAGGGAGGAAGGGATTGCTATCGGTGGAGAATGGGGGGGTCATTATCCCTCCATACGGGAGAGTCATGTATACCCATATCAACAATTACACAAAACTATACTTAGTAAAGGTTATTGAATTTTAAAAGAAAATATGAAAAACATAATGAAATCAAACTATAAGTAATTTTCACCATAATGCTTCTCGTATTGCCATCTTCCACATGGAATGCACATTTTGGCTATTCCTAGAAACAAGCAAATACATACAAAAAGCAGAACAAATTTTTAATTTGGACATCATACAGGCTTAGCCGTGGCACCTAATAAAAACATATTGGATTAAGGGTAGCTTTCATCTTTCAAGGTTTTCATTTGGCAGTCCGGGAGATCTTAAGAAGCAGGAGATCCCTACATTTTGAACCCATAGTCAACGTTATTTTCATTCAATCTTCATGTAAAGATACTTAGATTGCCTAGTAAGTGGTATTATACATTTCAACCACTTGATTGCAAGTAATCAAAGAATTCAGGTCCAGTTCATTGTTTTCCTGGCCAAATTTCTGGAAATCAAAATGGTAACATTTGAAGCAACACATTTTGTTGTTCATTTGCGCTTCAGGTTACGTACTCATATCCTATATAGTACTGACAGGGGCGTAACTTTGTAACTTGGTGTTTTATCGTAGGGCAATTCATTTGAAGAAAGCGCCCCTTGAAACACAGACAGGATAAAACTGCCAGTCATTTTTACCCCGTTTGAAGGACACTCTCCCAAATAACACATCCCTGGTATTACTAGGGATCTGTAATTTGCCCCTGGTATTACGCAATCATTCGGCCACACAGGTAGTTCACACAACTTGACAAAACTGTAATTTAATAAAACCTTAGTATTTGAACATCATAGAGCTCTTACTTGGATTATTTATACCCTGAAAACTGGTTTAACTATTTTATTTGGTGCAGAAATCGTACAAATAGCACCATTTTTAGCAGCATAATTCTGAGCGACTTTTAAAATCTTGCCGACCCATTAGCGTAACCTCCTCTCCTTGACACTATTTCGATAAACAATCCTGCGGTTTTGCCATTTCCGTTGATCAATGCAACATACGCGTAGAGCAAGGACTCTGTGTGTAGAGGTCAGGAGTTATGCACCATCGAGCATACTTTCTACGAAAGCAAACACGTGCGGTGCTGCAATGCTAAAAGGATTTTCCAACGATAATGGTAGGAAATAGCAATTACCTGATATTTATACACATAAACTCATGTTTCATGACGTGTCCTCCTTAAACATTTGTTCCAGCAAATCATAACCATAAACTTACTGTAGTAAATAGTGAGACCAGTTTATCTTAATCAAAATAACCACACAATAAGGACTTCATCCATTGCTAATATGATACTCAGCACCAACTTCCACAATGACTAAGGTTTTCAGAATAAAGAAAATAAAGAGGAAAATTCTGACCCGACCTGGCTATTTATCAGGTCGGGTCTGGCTGCTTAAAACTTTGAGAAGCAGAACAATTAATGTCTTTGAATATGACTCAATGAAATTGTACATTGGTTACTTATAAATATAAAAAAATACACTTTACAAGTTTTTTATGCCCCAAACTGCAAAGACAACACATATTGATGTTATGTTATTCAAGTAAAAACTCCCCTCGTGTGGCATTTGTACGGGGAGGAAGTTTTATTGTTGGAATGCTGTTCTTGATTTCTTAACTTCGAAATGATTTTACGTGAAAATACAAAATTTCGATGTTCAAAGATTGAATCTTCTAACAATTTGTCCAAATAAAACAATTTCACGTATTTCATACCTTAAGAGGGCAAAATTTGTTGAAACACGAAATGGAATAATTTGGGTATTTCTTCGGACAAAAACTTCGTAGTAAAGAGATATTGTAAAAAAATGATATGGTTTTACCTATGTTCCTTCACAAAAAGACAAAATACTTGACAATGTTTTGATTTTTCAAGGCGGACTGATATTAGTCGGCCAGAGATGTGGAATGTCTGATGTACTGTTCAAATTATATATATTTCTTTAATCATGCCTGAGTCAGCTAGATAATCAGAATCATGTCCTCCCGACTTCGTATGAGGCTGACAATATCATACTTGAGCACCGATCTTAAGAGATGTAAAATGTTGGATGTACAGTTTAAATTAAAGATATCTGAATCGAATCCAATCATGTCCGCCTCGGCCAGTTATCAGAATCACGTCCTTCCGACTCGACATAATGCCGACAACATCATACTTGGTTACTGATCTTACTTGGGCAGAGATGCAAAATGTCGGTTGAAGTGTTTAATTCAGAAATATATCTGAATTATGCCCGACTCTGCTCCATATCCAAATTATGGTATTTCCGACTTGGCATAATGCTGACAATATGATTTTCGGGTCATTTAATCTGGCAAGGATGTGAAATGTCAGATGCAGTAGCGTAGCCAGCCTCCCAGAAATTGAGGGTTGAGGGAATCGTGAATTGACAGTTTGACGTCAACGTCCAAAAAGTGGAGGTGGAGGCGACGAGGGACCTTGGGTTATTTTTGGAAGAGTGGGTGGGGAGGTGATTGCGACGAGGGACCTTGATAGCGTTATTTTTGGAAGAGTGGGTGAGGACTGACTGGTCGGATTTCATGTATAAGATATTTATGGGAATTTTTCTTGACTCATCTAGATATCAAAATCACCTCTACTCGAATCTGCTTGATACTGATTCTCGGGTTGGAGAATCATGTATACAATTCTAAGCACCGATGGCTTGGGCCATTTTGAGCTACCAGGGATTCGACCATGAACCCCCACATTTGTACCCAATTTTTTTTCAATTTTCAGGAGAAATTTCTTCGTTGCTTGCAAATGGTATCCCAAATGTTTATATCTAAGTACACACTGTTCTTAATTGTTCTATATTGTGGGGTTGTAGACACTTGTATACCGTTTATAGATACATCTGGCAAGTGCACATTTCGTCTGTCAAATTTGTCTTACATCTCGCAGCGCCTGAAGTTAAGTTACGCCCTAAGTCTAAGTCTAGAACAAATTTCCCAGCCGTTTTAAGTTTGACCCACATACTAAAAAAATGGAAGAGCACAGTGACATTATGGATAATGTCGCGTAATGGCGGCTCCCATACTTTTTCTATCTCCTACTTCTTGGAAATATTTCACCCCCTACGTTTAGAAGATCTCCCGACTGTTTGGTGCATACAAGGAACCTCTTTTTGTCATCTGCATGAGTAGCTAATTCCCGCTACCTGGCTACTTTAAACATTATCTCAGATCTCTTTTATAGATAATCATCTGCAGCCAGATCTGTATTAAAGTTAAACGCATAATGGGGCTATGATGACCCATCAGGTCAGTACTTTTAACCGATTGCATAGGTGTAAACGGATGAGGGCACATCGCAGGTTAACTTGTGCGTAAGGAACATGAACACTTTGACATGAGTTTCTCAACTATCATTTAAATGCTAATTATAAAGCTCATAAGTTAACTTTTGGGCTATGTTTATAAAATTTAAAGAGTTTACTTGAAAAGATTTATTGTTTAGGCAGCCATCTTGGATTTCGCTGAAAACCAACCCTTTCATAGGGTCTGTCTAAAATTCCTTCTTCATTTTGTTAAGAAAACGGAGCGGTATACTGATAAAAATCGGGGGCCAACGCCCCCAATAATTGTATTGGGAGCCAAATATACCATTTTGGTCCTTCCAATAATAAAGGTCTGATGAATTCATTTTGAAGAGTCAGATTCCTTCTACACCTGTGCTTTCTTTTCTTTTTGCACAGGAATAATTTTCGGGAAATTTCCTTCATTTCCGTAAAATTTTCTTCAAATTTTAAGAAATGTCCTGCATTTTTGGAAAACGTTCTTCAATTTTCTAAAAATGTTGCCAATTGTTTCCAAAATAACCAATAATTTTACGAAAGTTTCTTCCTATCACCCCTTTACAAATACTTTTTGGATATAAGAGGCTCGTATACATTTTTATAGATTTGTTGGGACAAAAATTGATTTTGTTTCCCTAAGAGAAATATCTTTTACTCCGCTGATTTATGAGAATTCAGTAACTAATGTTGTAATATCTGAACGATCTAGTTCTTCTGTTTTGCTTTCCTATGTGCGAATGTAGATGTTGCATGTATTTTTGAAATTTTTCAGGCGACTGTTATAATGAATGAAAAAATGAGCATGACAAATCGGTTAATAATGCTTCAATGGAAAATCCAGTATCTTAAACCTTTTAGTGGGTGTGAATTCAGATTTCTTTGGGGATGCCCATAGTATAAAAGAAACAACTGTGTTGTTCTTAGCATTTTCATACACGCTTTTCAATTGGCAGCGATGTGAATGCATGAATAAATTATTCGTGTGGAGCTAATGGTTTTTCAGTTTGATAGTTTATGAATGCACAACTGAATTCAATCAGAATCGTACTTCTGAAAACAATCCATTGTCGGCATAACAGAGTGATTTTTCGGAACATCCTTGCTGGATAAATAAATCTTATTTAATTAATGTAGAACTCTTGGCTTTTCTTCCATGTGAATGGACAACATAAAGGTGCAATAAACCCATCAGTCTTTTTCAAATGTTCATTTTCAGATGTTCATGTTCATTTTCCCTGCTAAAGTGTGTTGTTTGTTAATCTTAGATAACTAATATAAATATTGATGTAAAGGAAGATAACGGTAGCTCCTCAAGTGGGTTATAACTCGTTGCTGGATATTTTTTAGTTTCTAGAAAAGTGCGCACTAACTTTTCGGTTTAGTGCCCTTTCAAATAAAAAAATAAAAACAGTTTTTCTATCTCAGTAGAATCATGGAGTTTCCCAAAATAGTAACTCCATGTAGAATTATATTATGTTCCTTTCGTAACCTGTCTTTCTGGGAATACTTAAGCTGCGAAACAACTCAACCCGTAATCCAATGTTACAATCGAATAATTTTTATATTGGTTAACATATAATATTTTTATTATTTTATCAGAAACCAAGAATATTAACTTGATTGCCTGGAACGATGTTCATTGATATGTTTTTCTTGCTAAAGTGTGTTGTTTGTGAATCTCAGATAACTAATATCAATATTGATGTAAAAGAAAAAATGACGGTAGCACCTCACATGGGTCATAAGACCTTGCTGAATATCTTTGAGTTTCTAGAAAAGTGCGCACTCACTTTTCGGTTTAGTGCCATTTCAAATAAAGTTTAAAACAATCGTTTTTCTCTCTCAGTAGAATCATGGAGTTTTCCAAATGGTAACTCCATGGTAGAATTATGATATGTTCCTTTCGTAACCGGTCTTTCTAGGAATACTGAAGCTCCAAAACAACTCAACCCGTAATCCAATGTTACAATCGAACAATTCTTATATTGGTTAACCTATAATATTTTCATTATTTTATTAGAAACCAAGAATATTGACTTGATTGCCTGGAACGAAACATGGACGCAACTACATGTGACCAGCATATAAGAACTATTCTGTTATGGGGGAATCCCGTCCTGCAATATTGAGTAGGCTACTGGGTAAATGATGTCATTGTTGCCCTTTTCCTTATATTCGAAGCGAAGTAACAACAAATTTCATAGTAGAAAAGAGATCTAAAACACGTAGGCTTAAATCATAAACGTTTTAAACAAGAATTTGATAAGTGCAGATAATCAAGATTACCCGCCCGGAAACAGACAAACCCACAAATGTAAATTGTATAGTGTACACTTTTGTCGCGCGTTATGCGAAAAAGCATACATGCTATCAACTTGAAACTTAGTGTAATAGTGAAGGGTGATGTGAAGTTAGGCATCGCATACCAGGGGTAATATATCTGAAAGGTCAGGGTCAAATAATAGTAAAAAAGTAAATGTTATGTCGCGCTTTCTGGAAAAGTAATTAATCTATGGTTGATAATTGATGGGTTGGAATACTGTAATAATACTTTGTTCTTAAATAGCACTGAATCACGCAAGTTGCATGCTCTAAGCGCGTATAATAGAACGAGGCGGCTGCCACAAAGTGCGCACACACCTAACTCTTAAATTGCTCCGACCCCTTATCCTCTTATCCTTATGCTTAACATCAAACGATGGGGCAGCGGGTACCATTTTTAAAGTCTTTGATATGATTCGACCGGTGATTGAACCCACGGCCTTCCGGCTGGAAATATGGGTGTTCTACCAATTGAACTAAACAGTCGGTTAGCTCAAATAGAATGGGATATCAATTAAAGTCAATGATAAGAGGATAAATAATTGATTTAAAATGGTAAATGGCGTGTCCTGCAAAACCGTAAGAGCAATTAGGTTGTTACTTGGTGGATTGTAGGATGATGTACTTATGGACCCTACGGATGGAAATTCAAAACAATGTGATCAAAGCCATTGATTTGAGAGATTTTGATGAAACCGCAAAGGTACTTTAAGAAGACGCCTAAAGACATTTTGTTTTTCATACCAGTTATACAAACCGGTACCTTTATTGACATATTCATGTGGCAATACAACATGCGTTGTCAAGCTAACACAAAAGTATGGTGAATGGAAAGCTGAAATGTGAAAAAAAACATTACAAAACATAAAGTCAGAAATCAGTCCTAAGAAAGTGCTTCTTTTTCCTCATGATAAGCTTAACTGATTTTACTAAAGATTTCAGCTGCAAAAATTTCGTATCTACTTAAAAGGTATGGAAAATAAAGGTACCGTTGAATTCGTGTATATGGTTCCCACATTATCAAGCAAAGCAAGAACATGCTACTCCATTGCTAGTTTATCTTCTTAATCAGCATAATTAGCGTTTAACATGATAATTTGAAAACAGTTTTCTTTCCGACTCAGGACTGGGGAATGATAGTAACATTAATTAGTTATCAGTTATCCACGACGTGTATGGTATAGACAGCACTAACTTAAACGTCCATTCTAAGTTTGTGTATTAGGAAAACGTACAAAAGTTTGCATTGGTTGAGTTCATGAATGAAAATCATGTAAATTTTCATAACATCACAAATCCAAACAGCATGTGAATAAGCGAATGAGTTTTCAAACAGCATGTGAATAACGTTTCAGCAAATGAGTTTGTAATTTTTCATTATCTAAACTTTTAAAGCTCGTCTATACCACCTGACCACCCTTTAAGATCCGAATTTTACTGCTCATTCTGATTGCTTGTAAGAATTTACATTTCACATAGAATAACATTGAAACTGGTATTAAAAAGAAATACTATTGCAATCTCAGTTGCAACTCGGAAAAAACAATGGAATGGTAGTTCTGAGTTTTCTTTCTCACGTCATCTTAATATGCCGCAGAATACAAAGAAATCTAAGGTTCATTGGGCTACAATAAGAAATTTCATAACTTTCAAAAAGTAAAACATAGCGATATCCAATTGTATTACCCTGTGGTCAAGCCATTGTAATTTGTCCTCTTTGACCAGTGTCTTTGATATGACCTCTTTTGGCTTTCACTAATTTGGCTGACTGCCCTGTATTTCATGAAACATAACATAGCAGAACTGAAAAAATAAGGCAAATTACATCGTTTCTTAAAGGCATCTTAATTGCTTCCAATTCTTTCAAGTAACCCTTATTTGCTTTCGTAATAACAAAAGGCAATTATAGACATCTATGACGCTTATCATTACTACAGAGGTTTGATTCAAGTTACAACACCTAATGATACAGACAACCTTCGACCTTAGCATTTAAATTTCCACCAGAATCATACAAAGAAAGTTCAGAAGCTAACATTTGCAGACTCACAGAATACTACTCTTGTGCACATTTAACACTTTTGAAATAGCGTTTCGCGCCAAAAAGCATATATATTGGTCTGATTTTCCTTATATTTTAAGTGTTGAAGTATAAGCGCGTGGCGAACATACACGGAAGTTAATAATATTAATGATTGATAACAATAGAGGCATAAGACTAATATATAGTTCTGTTCCTCTTGCGATGTTTTCCTTATAGATTTGAAATGCATTAAGTTTCAAGATTAGATTAGCGTGGTAATCGTGAAAAACCACAAGGCTCTGTACTACAAGATGTTCCTGAACGTTTGACGACTTATGGTATTCCTTTCATTATTGAATAAAGGCAGTTTGTAGGGCAGTATCCACTTTGTGTATGTTAAGTGATTTTTGATAATTGTTTCTACATTACAACGATGGGATCATTGAACTTATAAACTTGCTAATCTCTTCATATTAAAAAACAAACAATTATATCAGAGACGTAAACATTCGTAGACTACGACTGCTATGGAAGTTGGGTGAGCTATTTATAGATTAACAGCCCGGTCAAAGCTTACACGAATTGGTAGTATCAAGTTTTAAGTATTTTATTATTAAATTATGATTAAGTAACTTGTTTCTTACGTTTTAGTTGTTAAATCCGACATTATGTGTACACAACTTTCATATAAGCATTCAAATTGATAAGTCGTTATATACATGAACAATAATTTCATGAGAAATTGTGAAGAAAAATAAGTCATTAATTTTTTTATAGAAAAGTTTAAACAAGAAAGCTATCTTTTGCATTATAGTGTCATAGAAAAGTTCATACAAAACATTCAAAAGAGTACAACAGTTTTATTCTTCAAATTTTATGAGTTATTCATTAAATGTTTTGATATCTATTTATTCACTACAATCATGACATCCTGCTTAGAAATTGCAATGGAAATGGAAAAAAGGACATAAAATCACAAAGGGCTATCGTCCTCCTGCTTCAAGAAATAAACCGCAAATGTAATCTAACGAATGTATCCTTGCTATCTTTTCGGTATCTCCCTGAGGCGGTTAAGGTTACATACCAAACGTAAAACTGCATTACTTTGAAAGAAAGCTGCTAAAAAAGTTTAGGAAACTTTATGAGGCATTTAGGCCACTCTTTCCGATGTATCAATTTCATCCTCAAAGCCGTAACCCTGTACTTCTTTCTTTGAGTCCTTTTTTCCTGATGGATTATCTGTGTACGACTTCTTTTCTTTTGGATCATCTGTGTAGATATGGTCGCCACTTTCGTATTTCGAGTAATTTACTGGACGAGCAGTTGAAGGTTTGTTTTTCTGTAAAAATAAAAAGGTAAGTTTATTTAATAATATCTACCGAAATATCCTAACAAAACGTCCGGCATGAATGCGATTGTCACAAGAATTGTATTACAATTTCATGAATCTATACACAGACGGTTGTGTCACACTACAAACATCACACATTCCACCATACCTGAAAATAAACTACATAATGATATCACCTGTGTAGACAAAATAATTTTTCTGCACAGAGGAAGTAACCTGGATATTGTAATGTCTAGTGGAATTCCTCTACAATGTTCGAAATTAATATGATTTTCATAGGCTGGATATTGAATTAACATTTTCCGAATTCATCCAGCATTCCAGGAATAATTATATGGCTCATGTGTCAAACTATAAACACCACACATTCGCATCATGGCTAACGTTAAGGTAAAGAAAACATGATTAAATGCTACCCGGTTGTCGTCTCTTATACCAAACATTTTGTATTTTCCAAACAGTATAAACTCTTTTAAAGGAATTTTCAATGATTTTTAAAAAGATTATATTTCTTTGAAAATACCAATTAACTTTAACAATGGAACATTGGGAACTCGGATTATCGCTTTTAAGTGAAGATTATCGTTCTTGATAAGTATAGCTATGTTGAACTTAAAAATGTTTTACTCATTTTTTCGAATCTGAATATCTTGCTTGTAATAAATATTTTAAGAAAAGAGCCATTTACAAGACAAAATTTGAGCTTTTCGGAAGGATATCTTTACGTTCATTATTATCATCTACTATGTTTTAGTCTTGTTTGCTTAGAACCCGTTTAAAAAGACTTTGTAGACCATCAGAACGTGATTCGGTTCTTTGAGTTTATCAACTTGGCGAAGCAAGAAGTAACTTAGGACCTTGCCAGTAAACAAAAAACAAAAAAACATGGATATAAATAATCAAAATTATCAGTTCGTGGCACTATTTTGATTCAAATTGATAATAAATCTCAACTTCTGGAGAGCTGTTCTATCAGTCTATTAGATTGTGTTACCGTTTTTTCATCATTTGTATGTTCTCCAAGCCCTAATGCCAGTCTACTTACAGCCGTTTGTGACAGCTAATGTTTAACATGCTTATAGTCATCGCAAGGTTTATTATAAGAGTTACCGTCAAATGTGCTGTTTTACGTACCTTATTTCTTATAAAAAGGAGTAAAAATATGATCCCAATTGTAGCACAAACAATTAATACAATTCCTCCAGCCACAGATCCTCCTACTATAGCGGCGGTATTCGGCGGCTTGATTTCTAATAGGATAAATTGATACAAAATTCAATTTAAGCGTATTAAGAGTTCCATTGTTTGTGAATCTATCAGGCTTCACCACATTAACTATTAAGTTTTACACGTAATTTTAAATTGATACAAAATTCAATTTAAGCGTATTAAGAGTTCCATTGTTTGTGAATCTATCAGGCTTCACCACATTAACTATTAAGTTTTACACGTAATCTTAATGTATTTATATATCTTTGCATATCAATGTGATTATTTCAAATACACAATTATAAACTTGTGATGAAAGAAAGTGTCAGAAAGCACTTCACATGCATGGGAAGAAACTAGTGGATACGTGCTGGCAATACAAAGTTTAAAATATCATCAGCATAAACATGAAGTTTTAATAACAAATGTATGCACTCAAGTGTGCACGGATGGTTCAGATTAAAGAATAATATTTTAATCTCATATATTTACCATTGCATTTTGTTGTAGTACCCAACCATTTCCCATCCTTGCATTCGTGTATCGCTGGGCCGACTAACTCTCGCCCATAGTCACATGTGATTGTTGCTGTTGCTATAGCAGCTTCGTTATCTATTTCAAGTGAGATCGATCCGCCAACAACTGTCTGCAGGGTACCACATGGAGTTTCTAAAGAATGAAACAACCATCTAAGTGTAGCATTGATTAAATGTAAATTTGTAGAAAAAGATGGTAAAGCCTGCATGGCATGTCAAATAGGTTTCGCATTTACAGATTAAAGGAACGTTAAAAGTTTTTCTTCTTTGCAAACACAATATGAATGCTCATGTTAAATTATTGATGTAAACAACATCTTTTCCCTCTGAATATTCCGAAGTATCGTGCGCAATCGTTTAACTGTCAGTTCTGGTAACAAGGACGTTTAATTTCCGGTGCTTAATGAAAATTGAATTGTCTATCAAAAATGTATCTTCTGTGGAAGGATTGTTGGAATCCTAATAAATAAGAATACAAATTGTATGTTTGTCATTCGACGTGCACAATGATAAAGCAACTGTACATAAAAGATTACAAAGGCATTAAGAATATAACATATCGTAATGAAAAATGAAATTCCTTTGTGTTTATCACATTCGTTTAAGAGGAAGAACATAAAAATTACTTTGGTAAGTTGACAAAAGAAAAAGTTTTCGTGCCTTTATATTGTACATACCCACACAATCGTTCAGTACTTCATCTCCAGAATACTTAGCGTTCATGTCCTCAAACGCACACAGTCGCACACTTGATCCTAACAGGGTCAGCCCCTCTGAACAATCGAACGATATCAATGTACCCACAAAATTATTCTTCTCTTCGGATTCTTCCCCAGCATAGAAATCTCTCTCTGTGGCATAGTACGTCTTTGTTCCATTTTTAGGAGTTGGTATATGTCGACATGTTTTTACTTAAAGGTACGAAATAAAAAAAAGAACTGTTAATATTCAATGATCGCCATTCCTAGAGTTATGATATTCACACACATACACGTGTATGACATGTATGTATGATATATGTACATACATATACTAAATGTTTTATATTACATTATTAGATTTATATATAACTATGTACTGTAGTTTTAGTAACAAACATCTACCCACAATGTATACCATAAAACCTTCAACTATAAAAATCAGACACACTATCCCTGCCACAAAATGGCGATGAACAAACAAATGTTTATTATTTAAGAATTTATTGGGTTTTTAACTCCAAAAGGATAATTAAACTTGCAGTTTCTATTTCCACGTCTTTTCTATATCCTAATTTCTCTCACTATGAATGCATATGCGTTTAACAGTGCTGATTCTTCATGGCATGGTGTTTAATGCGAGTGAATTACCATCAGAGCATGTAGGCTAAAAATGAATACTTACTATCAATGCTTTTATTTACCATCTCCTCAAATTGATTGTGAGCTATGAAGGTCCCTCTGGCTAGACCAATCAGCCTTGTTACAAAGTAATCGTATCTACAATATTCATCAAATCCGCATGCGTTGTTCATTTCGGTTCTGTTATTGGTCGGTATATCCAAATCCCTTGGAAGTTCAGTTTCTTTTATTGCTGTATAATTCTGATTATCATTGATCTCTTCGTAATTCATAATACTGTAGCGAAATATGTTTTGCCTTTGCAGTTGCCCTGAAAAATTCAAATATGATTATATTAAAAGATAATGATATTAATTTAACGATGGTGGAGACTAGTAACTGCGATCACCCATTAAGTTTGGAAAGTCTATTAAAAGAATTGATGTTATTATTGTTTTCATGAATATTGTTATGAAAAAAATCTCGAAGGCTACCTAGAAGTTCACAGTGCAGAACAAACATTATTGTTGCTCTTTTTTAGAATATATATTCAGAAAAGTATTATTACAAAAGACAGTCAAATAATTATACTCAACAATATTTAGAGAGCTTATTTTAAAGGTCAGTCATCGTATTAACGTACACAAATTATACAATATAATTCAACGTTTTTGGTTGGTCTAAATATTTCCATAAATAATGACAAGCTAGACAACACCGACCCAATTAATAGTGACGTCATTATCTTTTATCAGAATTAATGGCAACGTGCCAAGCATTTTCTTGATACGAGATACCCTCTTTAGATAGCACTTACAAGATTTTCCAAACGTGTTAATTTCTTCGTAAGTGGCTTTTTCGGGATCAACAAAATCTCCAGTTGAGTCTTTGTAGTGAAGGTCATCTTCTGTTCGATTGTTCCAATTGCCAAGCAAACCTTGCAAATATTCGTTTTCCTTTTTAAAATGAAAAGTAAGATTTACTTGAAAATACATAGCTTGTCAACTTCTTGTAAGTATATCGCGTTGATGTCTCATTTGGCTATGCCATATAGGAATTGTCAGACAGTGTATATATCGTATATTTACATCGGTGTTTGTTTGCTAGACCTTCTTATATATTTTAGTTTATTGTGGCAAAAATTGGGTGGGATCCTGTTGGTAATGAATATGGCTTATTGATGTTTGTTTGTTTGTTTAATGAGGGCTTAACGGCACCACAACAACGAGGATCAAATTGTGCCTGAGAGGCTAGAACATTCTAGAGGTAGGACGGAAAGAAAGTAGAGGGAGAATGAGAGAAATGCAAGAACTAAAAGTCAGAAAGCTGGGATCGAGAGAGGAGGTGCATGGGTGAAAAAAGTAGAGAGAGGCGAGAGGGTGGAAGAGGGGGACTAAATATGGTTATAGAGGGAAGCAAGATGTAGGAAGAAAATAATTTCATTCGAAGGGTTTTTCTGGACGAGCTTGGCAATTGAGTTGTGGGGAGCGAGGGAAGCTCTGGGAAAGTTGTACAGGGGCCAGCAAGGAGAACGTGATGGACTGTGAGGGTGCAATGGCAATTGTTGCGGAGGAGTTGGGGGAGCCAATAAGGGGGCGGGAGTGAGTGAGGTGGGAGTAAGTGAGGTGGATGTGACCTATTCTAAGACGGGTAATATGAACGTTGTCGACACGAGAGAGGTTGTTGATGGTGGGTTTGATCGGAATGGTGGGCTGGATGACGTGGAGTTTGTTATCAATTTGGGAGTCCCATGAGGTTTGCCAGCGGTCACAAAAAAGGGAAGCGATGAGCGGTTTGATGTTAGAAAGGGTTTGGGGAAATGGGGTAGGGGGAAGTTGAGGGTAAGCTTATCGGCTGCATCAGCCCTGTCATTGCCAAGGATGCCAGCATGGTTGGGTATCCAGAAGAAAATAATACTTTTCCTGCAGATGGTGGGCGAAAGGAGTTTCATGAGGAGGAGGTGGGATGTAAAGTTATCCCATTTATGATTGAGTAAAGAAGTAAGAACAGCCTTGGAGTCGGAGAAGATGGCAAAACAGCTAAGCGTAGAGTACTCTATAAAGTTGAAGGAGAGGAGGGTGGCCTTTGCCTTGGCTAAAAAGATGGACGAGTAGTCGGAAAGTCTGCTACTGAGGGTGATGTCTTGGATGACGGCAGCAGCAGCTGTCGTGTTGCCTCCCTTGGAGCCATCAGTATAGATGAAGGTGTAGTTTGAGAGTTGGTCTTTGATTTGGTTGTGGAGGTTGATGAAGAGGTTAGGGTGGGTTTGGGTTTTGTGATGAATAGAGAGGCCCAGGTGGATAGAAGGGAGGGGATAGCCCAAGGAGGAAAAGTGGGCCAGGAGATGGTGCCAAGTGTGGCGGGGTTGATGCCGAGATGGAAGAGTTCTGATTTAATGTGTAAGCTTAAGGGAGGGGACAGGGTTTTAGTCCTATTAAAGAGGATGGAGAAATTGAGGTACCTAATGAGGTTGTGAACAGGGTTCTGGGTGTTGGTGAGGACTCTAAAAGCATAGGAGAGGCTAAGCTTTCTACATCTAAGTAGAAAAGGGAATCCGTTGGCTTCGTCATGGAAGCTGGTGATTTGGGAGGTCCTGTAGGCACTCAGACAAAGACTAAGGGCTTCATTTTGGATGGTGTTGATGTGGTTAAGGTATGAGTTGTGAGCGACACAGTAGACAATATTGCCGTAGTCAAGCTTGGCATGAATGGTGAGCTTGAAGATTTTGAGGAGAGCATGGCGGTTCGCACCCCAAGTGGAATTGCAGAGGAGGCGGAAAATGTTGAGGGAGTTGTTGCATTTCTGTTTCAGGTTGGTGATGTGTTGCTTGTAGGAGAGCTTGGGGTCTAGAGTAAAACCCAGAAACTTTGTGTGCTCAACTTTAGGGATGCGATTGCCATTGAGCACAAGGTTCGGGTTAAAGTGGAGGCTGTTGAAATGACAAAAGTACATGCAGACTGTCTTGTCTTTGGAGAATTTAAAACCGTTATTGTTGCACCAGACTTGCAGCTGGTTGAGGCTGAGTTGGAGTCTATTTTCAACAAGAGGAAAGCTAGGGAAGGAGTAGAAGATAGTGAAGTCGTCCACGTAGAGGGTACGTTTTATGTTGTGTACAAGGTTGTCTGCGATGTCATTAATGCTCAGGTTGAAGAGAGTGGGGGAGAGGATGCTGCCTTGGGGGACGCCCTTTTCTGGAGATAGGGGTTGGAGAGGGTGTGGCCAATACGAAGTTGGAACTGCCTGGGTGAGAGAAAGTTTTGAATAAAGATAGGGAGGTGGCCTTCTGAGGCCGATGGTGTAAAGTTTGCGGATAAGGCCGATTTCCAAGTAGTGTCGAAGGTTTCTCAATGTCGAAAAAGATGGCATTAAGGTCTTCCTTTTTTGCAAAGGATTCCCGGATATCGATGTCGAGCGTAATTAACTGGTCTAGGGTATTCCGACATTTTCGGAAGCCGCTTTGGTGAGGGAAGAGAATTATGTTGGTCTTAAGGAACCAGTTAATGACCCTTTCCATAATTTTACAGAGACAGGTGGTTTGAACAAATATCAGGGTTTTGGTGGTAGGCTGATGGTAGCATTATTAAGAGTTAAAGAACACCGGTGTGCTGTTGTATACGAAACGGAAGAATGCTTGTGGTTGACACGTACGTTTCGTTTTTGTTAAATGGTAGATTAAAGGGATAATTGGATAGATTGTAAGTGGATGAATGGAAAGTTTTTGTCATAAAATGTTCTGAGTAGGGTAAAGGGGGAAGGGGGCAATCATACTTGCATTGGTTAGAAAGCGTACAGAAATTAAGTTGAATTACGTGAGATAAATGTTTTCTTGTAATAGGTATTGAAGTACTTTTACACTGATACATTGCTTAAAGGTGTGAAGTTTACACACCCTCCTCTCCTGTACGATATTGCCTGAATAAATATAATGACAAACATACTTAATGAAATTTCCAATTTGACTTTTTAGACGCTGAACAATTGTTTGGTGAAAATAGAAAGTAAATATATCTAACAGCAATAAAAACTATAAAGGTATTTCGCAGAGATAATTTTCCGTAGACAAATTTTGTAATTTGAAATACAAAAGGCATCAATATAACAAAAAATGTGGATTGATAAGAAGGTGTCGCTAAAATTTAATACATTTTA
>JAIGNY010001539.1:872500-907500 GCA_020152595.1 Chiridota heheva
ACTACACAGCGAGGCCTACAATGCATAACTTCCACAGTGTCACTGTGTCACATTGACCAGGCTACTTTAAAACATCAGTCTCATTGAATCAGAAATCAGAATATCGCTTAATTAGCGATATGCTAACTATTTTAGGACATTTTCTCGTGAATAAAGAGGAAATATTGACTCAAGTTCCGATCCATTATATCTTTATGATTAGCGAAATCCACTTGTTACGTTAGACTGTAAGTATTACTGTATGGTACATTGTAGCTTTTACATACACTTAGTGTTGTAATGTCCTATCTTTACATGACGGAAAAGAAAAGAAAAAAAAACAGTATATGAACATACGTTTGTAGACCAAAAAATAAGCCAGATTTTTCACATTTTTGGATCATCGATTTTGTAAAGTATTTGTGGTGAGTGTTTATGCAGGGCATTTGTATCAATTTATGCAAAGGTGGTTGCTATCTGCCCATATACCTTTAAGTAAGTCAAATTTATTATGACCACCAAATGACAGACTATACATTTCGTTTTATATCATTATCAGTAGGCTATACTTACCAATTCTGTATACACCGTGTTTAATCCAAGTGACACCGTCATCTAAAGAAGCATCCATTTTTACTTCACCCACCAGAAAAAATGGATCAGGAACACAGTATGCATCACCGTCCACAACTGTCCCAGGCACTATCTGTAGAACTTGGCTATCCATCGTTGAGAATCTACACTTCAACATTGCAGCATCACCGGTGCTCCAACACGGTCCGACCATGTGAACCAATCCACCACCGCTCATTCCTCCAACCATTGGGATTGGAGTAAATGTTGCTGTTAAGAAACAAGGCATTTAGTTTCCTTCAGACAATTACACATAGTATTGCCCAATATATTTTAGAAATTACTCAACTCCTCATGGGTGTAATCAGGGAATCGACAGGGTTTTACGACCGCGAAAAGAAGGAAAATAAGAAACAAATGTCTAGAAAATATGCTAAATGATGCAACTTTTGAGCAGATGGACTTTCTTTTTCTTGTTTTTAAGGTAGGTTTAATCGCTGCCGAACAGTACAAACAGTCCATCGACGAGTCACTCTCCCTCCCCACCTTTCCCCTCTTGCTCCCTCTCTCGTCCAACAAAAGACTGGCAACACCCGTGTTTATTTTCCAAGTCATGGATGATCAAACTATCAATAAAAGTTTAGCATGCTCGAAATAAAATTGTAGTTTAAATTTAGCCATTGATATCTTCCGATCTTCAGGAATATATCCAACAAAAAGTGAGTGGGATTGTTGCCAAGTTTAAAACGACAAAAATGTAAATGTATGACGTCATATCATCTAATTGACTTTGCCAAAACTAATAAACCTAATGACGTTGCTCTCTCCAGTACTTTCCTAAAACATAAACGTATTCTTTTTCTGACAGAAACACATGTGCTTTTGTCATAGACTGGAAAGCCTGCCGTGAGAATAAATTGATTTAGCAGATAGGGGTCAAGCAAGTCTATCATATATGAAAAAGAACTTCAAAAGAAGAAAATAATGGTGAATATTATTCCGTTAAGCAGACATTTCAGTTTAAAGTCTGGTATCATTTATGTAGAAACGACTGAATCCAGACTAGTTGTGACGTCACATTCTCATATTCCTCAAAGTCTTTATGTGTGGCTTAAAAACCTTTGGATGTCGGGAAAGTAGGAAAACAGAATCCAGTAAGCAGGTAAGGGTAACTGTAATTTACCACCTGAAGAAAGTTCGAGGAATATAATTCAAACAGTAATAAAGGTAATCGAATTTTCTTTAAAATCCCTGAAATAATCCTTTCAACTATTTTTCAATATTTTAAATAATCTCTGAAACAAACAAAAAACTCTTGTTTGCATGAATTCCCAAAAGTGAACATCTAGTATTTAGACTTGCACTAATATATTCATTGTTCTGCGGTTACCTTGGTTTCCTTTGCATCCAGCTGCACTAGCCTCATCACCACTGATATGAAATGACCAAACACCATTGATATCAACGTTTGATTGGCTTGGTAGGTCTTCTCTGTTATCCGGAGAACTTAGAGTGTATCCTTCTACACCATCACCCTTGTTAAAGCCCACCTGCAATATGAAATGATACAAATATTAACAAAACATTATACACTACTAATGAATATATTTGAAATGGATGTCGCACTTTTCTATAATTAAATTAAAAGTGGTTAATACCAGATGCTATTAAGCCTTCCAGGAGAATTAAATGGGTTTTTTCCTCCGAAATATTTCGTTTCTTTGTTTGTATCAACTGAAATCATTAAACACATACAAACAAAAGTCTTATCTCGGTAGCTCAGGTCTGTTGAACTTTATCCACTATAGAAACAAAAGAAAATATTGATCTGTTTATCCTAAAATGAATAAAGCTCCTAGCTCTAAGAGTAGTTTTTTCGGTACACTAACCGTTTAGTTGACCTTTCCAAATCTGGCTTACCCTTTACCATTTATGTTAATGAAACTCTTGTTGGTTTCATTGCATCAATAGTTTTTCTCTTGATAACAGCAGTCTAAATTTCATTTTTGTTTTTATGAATCTGTAAATATAAACTAAAATTATGTTTACACCCGCAAAGAAATTATCTAAATTGGTTAAAGAATACAATGACATAGAAGAAATGAAGCAGAAGTAACATGGGAGTGATATTAGGTATAGGCATGTTACACCTTCAGAATTATAGATTAATTATTTCCTTATCTATTTTCATATCTATAGTTAACATTATATCTCAAGACAAATTCTCTTAAACGTCTAAAACCTTGGATTTTATATCGCCAATTATTTCCAATCTATTGACCTCACAACAAGAGAACTATGCCATGTCTCAAAGCTACGGTCATGGCAAGGTCTAATGTTAAAAGTATTCTCTGCATTGGATCCCGTACCCAACTCTTACTATTTTAATTATAGGCGAGATTAGGGAAAACAAGGGTGCATCCCATCCCATCCGAACACCCTTATTCGCATTTAGACTTAGATTTTTTTTGAATGAATATTACTGGTTGTATCTCAGTTTGTAACTTTTTGTGCGAATTTGTTATTCTCCTTGAGTGGTCATTATTAGATTAGTGATTTTGGGACTAAATCCGCCTTTGGGGGAAGTGCTGAACCAATTCAAAGTATACTGGTACAAGATTCATCTCCACACCGGTAATGTCAATAGTAGGAGAAAATCCTGGACTTTTAGTGTAATAATAAATACACACAATTTTAGAGCTTCGTATTCATTGGGATCCATGGAGGCCGCCATTTTAAGTATAGTGATAACGTTAAATCAATGGAGATTTTTTTAATGAGAACGCGGGGGAGGGGGGTATTTTAATGAATATTCATTAGATTTTACCGCAGACTTTTCAATTTCATCGTGGACTTCGCGATAAAATAACAAAAGACTTTTGTTGACAGGTCGTTGACCTTTTGAACAACCCTTACGATTCTGCGTTAGCGTAGTCATCGCTGATACCAAAGAGCTGTAGAAGCTCTTTGCTGATACCGTATACATGCATGATACGTTACATTACACAAATACCGTTCTCTTAGTAAAAATCCCATTGATATAACGTTATCACAAGTTAAAATGGCGGCCTCCATGGATCTAATGAATACTAAGCTCCAAGTTTTGGTGTATTTTCTTTTACACCAAAAGTCCAGGATTCTTCCTGACTGGTCATCACACCCAGTCAAGCGATGGCAATCCCACTCCAAGATTTATCCGAGACAGTGACGGTACGTCGGAGCAAGGAGTGCGGGAGGATTTTCCCGAAAAATTGATCTTAATTGGTGTTACCCAATCTTACAAATATATTAAACGATCAAATTGTATTTAGAAAGGTATTTAGCATTTTGTTTGTCACTCGTTGTATTTATGAAATACATTGCCAAAGCCCAAAGGCTAGTTGTAGTGTGAACGTGGACAGAACTATACATTTTTTATTGACATTTTTTGACTGCTTTGCACATATACACGCTATTCAAAAACTGCCATGAAAGTGACGTTGCTATAATATAGCACAATTTACCTGCGGCGTGCCAAGCAAACTTTTAGAGACTAGATCTCATCTTAAAGGTTTTGAAGTGTCACAGGATGTGAAACTAAACTAACTTACGCCGAGATAAAGAAGATGAAAATGGGTGTCGTTTCAAATATCAGTTACATTTTTTGCTTTGCAAAATTTCTGCTGGATTTCATTTCGACCGCTTAGAGCAACTGATGTAGGGCTCTTTTAGGGAATTCTCTCTGGTGGGCAAATTGATGGCACAAATGGTATCGGTAGAGAGTGCATCCACAGGCCGAAGCGACGCTAACGGTTTAAAAGGGAGGGGAATTGGCAGGTTATGAACTTTGATTTTTATTTTGATAAGAAAATAATGACAACAAATTGGATAGAAGTACCCCTTCAAAATATTTCTTTCCATTTAAATCATATGAAAATTGCGGGTGAACGTCACTGTCACTGATTGTAATAACAGTATATCATCATCAACAACCTGAGTACGTACTCAGTTACTATCATTCGGCATTCGACGCCCATTCCTTATGAGGTCAATCTCCTCGTGTGAAGCATGATTGTTTAATACACACGGCGGTTAGCTGAATTTAATTATACTTTACTCCAAACCCTTCAAAATGTCACTTTAAAGGTTAGCCAAAGCGGGGAATGTTACGCAAAAACAATCATTCCACAAACTGTTTTCGTTAAATTACATAAATTGTAAATGAACAATGATTCGCTTTTTAATAAAGAGTAAAAATATATCGCCATCTTTTGAAAGTGAAACATCGTGCTCGTCAATATCATTGCTCACGGTATCACATAGGTTGTAAGTTATATCACTTAATTCCATGGAATTTTGAAAGGAATTTTCACTGGTGGGCCAATTAATCAAAGTGGCCGAGACAGTAAAGCAGGAAGCAGAAGCTATACCACTGAGTTGGACATGTTGGAGTATATGTTCTTGGAGTGACAGATATCATTGGACAAAAATACCCCTTGAAAGCAAAAGTTTTCCAGCTCTAAATCATACCAAAATTGCCAATGAATCTGGTTTTACTTTTCACGCTTGCCGCTGGAAGTTATGTTTAATTTTCGGTAAATGTTCTTCAATTTCCAGGACAATTTGGTCAATTTCTGTCGAATTTCGGGAAATCTCCTCACTCTTCAGGAAATGTTCTACTTTTTCATAAAACTTTCCTTCTATTTCCTGGAAATCTTTGTGAATCTCGGGAAAATTTCAGGAATTGATGCCAAAATTCGCAACAATTTTACTCATTTTCCTTCAATGTTACTAATTTCACAATTTTCTATCGAAACTGGAAAGAAAGCATACAACCGAGGAGTATAAATCTTGCTATCTTCTCAATAAGGGAGCCCTGCCTTAGGTTTCACAAAATGTAATGGTCCGACGGTCGATAGGCGCACTATTGCCTCTGGAACATGCGTTCAAACTCTTCATACTCACCACTGCTTGATATCTAGTATCATCTGTTCTGCCTGTATTTGGGTTGCCACCAATATTGGTTCCAGCCGTCCATTGCACTTCATCATAAATGAATACAGCAAAGGAGTCCACACCGTCAGTTGTCAATACTGCTTGAAATGTATTCCTCTTTTAATCGGGAAAAAGAAACAATATTATGAACTCTTTTTTCATTTAACAGTTTATAAAGTTAAGTTGTTAAAGCCATTAGGCCCATAGGAGCGGTCCCTGGACAGAACACCAGTCCATCGCAGCGTAATACCCCAGCACTTTGGGTACTCATTTTACAGCTGAGTGGACTGTATCAAGTAGGCTAAAGTGTCTTGCTCAAGGACACAATTCAGCGCTCGCGGCGGGAATTGAACCCGGTACTATTGCATACGAGCAAGAATCCTTAAACACTGAACCCTCATCTCTTAACCAGTTTATAAACCAATAAATATGAACCAATGTTATAAACCGTCAAACTAACAAAAAGTTTCATTAAAATGATTTTAATACCATTTTCAAGCATAAGAGATTTTCAGGCTTATCTGATTATTAAACAGTAAAACTAACTTATGCAAAAAAAATTATGTAGATTTATGACATCAGAAGGATAAAACCTATACAAATTCCCTATCTTAGTGTCTTAGCTTATCGTTACCGTTTTCCAATCCTTCACCAAGGTTCTTTTTATAAAAGTAATTGATTATTGGTTTTCAATATCGATCATACCTTCAATCACAATTTAGGAGAAAACATTCTGATTAAGCGACTGAAAATTCTGAAATTACGGATACATCACACAAATTTTGCATACATTAAACCATAGCTCCGAAACTATACATACATTTTTGTAGTAATTTAAAGGATTAGTTCAGTAGTTAAATAAACTTATTTTATGTGAAAGTAGACATTAAACGAAACAAAATGGTAACGAAAGCATTCAAAAATTTAATTTCGTTAAGGAGTTATTAAAGTTTAAGGCCCTGTAATATCTGTGTAGAAATGACTGGTATGCTATATCTACTATGGAAGGTTAACGCCTTCATCCTCACATTCTTAACAATTGTTAATGTATTCTAAAGAAAATTAATTTTACTTTTTGACTATTTGAATTATTTTTCTTCAAACATTCTTCAGATCGCCCATAATTAAACTTACTAGATTCTGTTTTACTACTTTCCTGACATATCTAATGGTTGTTAAGCAACAGAATCGCTGGACAAAATATGATAGAATACATAAAGACTTTGAGGAATCTAAATTCAGTCGTTCCTGCACAAATGATACCATACTTTAAACTTTAAGTTAAATATCTCCTTAATGGAATAAAAAAAAATGTAATGCTTTTTTCACTATTTTGATAAACGTTTTTGTCATCTTTCATATGAGATGGACTTGCCTCACCCCTGAACTAATTCTAAGACTATTCTGTTCAAAATGTACAACTCTATTTTGTGAATAAAAGATCTCTACCTGTGCATATGCCGATAATAAGTACAAGAATGACAGCAAAGACATGATAAATGTGGAAATTGATAGATCATCAAAGCTCAGTGAAGTTTGATCCAAACTATAATGACGATGATCACCTATATGATCACTTATGGAGTGCCAGAGATCAGTTAAATGTCATACATTTGATTGATAAGATAAGTACTGATTAGAAAAAGAAAAAAAAAATCTTACCGGATCAGTTTGTGTCGACATATCATGATCATAGAATGACACTCGATGCCATGTAACTATTAATGCCCTTTCG
This sequence comes from Chiridota heheva, assembly GCA_020152595.1. Taxonomy (NCBI): domain Eukaryota; kingdom Metazoa; phylum Echinodermata; class Holothuroidea; order Apodida; family Chiridotidae; genus Chiridota; species Chiridota heheva. The sequence goes on from JAIGNY010001539.1 coordinate 879,762, forward strand.
GGCCTGAAATTTGGAAATGCCAAGAAATGTTTACTGATGTTTTTCGATATTTGTGACAATGTCTCTGGATCAGAAGTCTGCCGGTACCAGATGGTTCCTCTACTGCTTGAACAATCAACATCTGCCCAGAAGGGAGCTATCAAGGGATCATGTGAGTTTATTTGATCATTATCCTAAAAAACAAAGCAGAAATCGTAGTTTCATTTTATCAGTTGGAACGTATTGAAAGATTAATCGTTTCATAAAATCTATAAGTAGCAGTTATTTGTGGTGGTTGTGATAGGAGGCGGGGAACATTGCATTTCCCAGGAGATCACTTTGCCCCCCCCCCACACACACACCACCACCACCACTACCACCCTCCCACTTGTCCTATAACATTTTGAACAGGCGATATATTTTGTACGACCTATAGGACTATGCCTCCTTCGCCCCCCGTAAGATGAATCTGACCCCTTCTTGCTCCCCCTCCCCTCCCGCATCAAAATCCTCGTGCCGCTTCTGGTTACCTGATGAACACAGCATACGAAGATATCGTATGTATTTACCGTATGATACCGTATGTAAATTTTGTCAAAGCCACATGAATATAATTTACTGAAATATGAAATGAATTCTAGAAAATGGAGATGTTGTCATGCAGCAATATTTGATTTGTATCGGCTAAATTATCTTTTGATAATCAGTTAATTTTGGAACAAAATTCTTCTAATTTTCACCACATATCTTCAATTTATGGACCAAACATCTTCAATTTTGGACCAACAATCATCAATTTTGGGAACAAAATTGACAATTCAGGGTCGAAACATCTCAAGTTTGGACCACAGTCTGCAACTTACACTCTAAAAAGGAATGGTCCAACTATACATTGATCTAATTATGGTCAAAATTTTGTCAAGAAATTTGACTATAAAAATGGTCATAATATCAAAATATAGTCAAATTTGACCATAATTTGATCTAATTTGACTATAATATGATCAAATTTGACCATAAATTGTTGTTCAATTTTGGCCATATATAGTTAGATCGGTGCATGGTTGACCATGTAATGGTAAAATTTGACCATTCCTATCTTAGAGTGTAGGACCAAATACCTTCCATTAGATAAGTGAACGTCTTAATAAGATATTTTAGGGACTTAAAGGAATATTCCCATGGATTTTTTTTTCATATATGATAGAGAAAATTTGTAAAAACAAAGTGGTAAAAAAACTATGATAATATCTTAATCCGCTTAGAAGTTACACAATTTTAAAATATTTTTGAATTTGGACAAAAGTGACTGATTGGCAACATCTGTGATGTCATAGAGACAATTCCAACAAAACGTCTTTTGCATTTCTTTAAAAATGATTTGGATTTTTCTAGCATTGTATATGTGATGTACACCAAGAAAAAAACAAAATGTTTTCTTGTAAATTATATATTCCACCCTATCTTCTCTGATAAATCAAAAATGTTGTTCGATAATGTTAAAAAGTGTGATTAAATTCATAAGAAATACATAAGAACTGTGCTGGAACTGCCATGATGACATCACCAAGCTAAAGGACATATACTGTACGAGGTGTTTTTAAGAACATTTTCCTACTCTTTAAATTGTTCTAACTTTTAAACGAAATAAGATATTGACCAGTTAACATAGTTTTTTCACCTCTTTGTTTCTACAAATTTTCTCTATCATCTGATTATATCGGAAAAAATGAAAATCCATGGGAATATTCCTTTAAGCTCACCGAAAAACAACACCCAACGAACTCTACCAAAAGTAGTCTTTCCTATCATTCTAACTTTACGGGAGTATTTATTGTATCTGTTGAGAGCTGTTATCACAACCCAGAGTACAAAAGTTGCATACATCGGAAAATCCCCATTATATATGTGTACCGGTTAGCAACGGCGCATTTAAAAGGAGTAGTGTGGGGATAACTTGTCCCTTCTGCGCTTTGTGGATTCTCATAGTAAGTGGAATTTTGGAAATAATTATGTTAATCTATCATTCTTTCTGTACCATATGTCAGACTAAATATTGTCTACTTATGTCAGACTAAATAATCTATACTTTTAAATCAGAAATCTGCAATTGTGGACAACATATTTCAACTGTAATATAAAATATAAAAAATCTACCATTTTGGAACATGAACATTGTTCAAATAAATTTGGACGATATGGATTAAAATATTCAAGTTTGGATCAAATCAGATAATTTGCATCAAAACCTCGGGACCTACTGAATATGTTTCGTCCTTGCACAGATTTTGAGCTATAAAGAAATCCCTTGAAGTACAGGAGTAGGGAATACTTAAAGTTATAAAAAAAATAAGAATAATCTCGAACCATGGATGCCCACGAAGCCCGTATTTTTCCAATGTACATTCCTTGGCGTAAGTGAATGGCAGCACGAGACTCAGGGTAGGATAGTGATTCTTTGAGGGACCGTGATCTTTGGGGCCATCAAACAGCTGAAGACCCAGAGATGTTAAAGTAGAGAAAGGAGGGGCTCCGGGACTCGAAGCAAGGAGCTCCATTGGCACAAGGCAACCTGGTGCATCGCAGGTTATCTCCCCAGCAATGTTGGTACTCATTTTACAGCTGAGTGGACTGGAACAATTAAAGTGTCTTGCCCAAGGTCACAGTAGAACGTTCAAGGTGAGATGACTCCTTAACTACTGAGCCGCTGCATATTAACTTTACGGACGTTTTTCGCTGATTTACTCACCAGATCAGAATACAATGGGAAACTGTTGAAGAACTTTCCTTTTTCTCCTAAAGTAATAGTAAATTCGCTTAGAAAGGACAAAATTCCATTTGTGTTGATCTGAAAAATGAAAATTAGAAATAAGTTACACGGAAGTGTGATATCATCTAGGATATTATAATGGGGATCATGACACCCTGACAAGTATTATAGGGCATGTTTATTACATAAGCGAGATATGCGTTTGAATGTTGTATACAAATTGAAGGGGATTCAAGTTTTACCCCTCGGCCGAGTAGACCAAAGATGATATTCATAAATGGGCAATGTTGTCGTAATGTCTGTCCATCCGTGTGTCTGTCCGCCTCTGCATAGATTGATTTTAGCACAATATCTCACGAAAGTTTAATATATTACATTCATAACGTTTACTTGGAAGCATTGGTGGGATTTGGGTGAGTATGGAGGAACTCCCCCTTCCCCCTCACCCACACACACACACACACACATCTGTATGCCATATATGACCAAAGACGTTGAGAAAATCTCTTTAAAATAAAATAACAAGTACTTCTATTGAAGACTCTAGTTTAAATTACCTCAGAATCCCCTTCTGAAGTTTATGATATATTTGCATGCAAATTCTTTCGAGGGCCCATATTTAAAGTCGTCAGTCGGTTTTCAAGTCTGTTTATAAGTCCTCAGTCGATCGATGGTGTAACAGGTTAAGGTCCTCGGTAGCGTAGTAATACCAACACACACACACGCACATTCGGATTGTAAGGACTTGACCAGACATGTGTGTTACCACCATCACACAGATTCATACATCATGTTGAACAAGCATCTTTAAAAATTACGTTGAAAGTTCCTTGTATTATATTAGACATTTGCGTGGCGATTGCAGGAATTCACAAAATCAAATTCGCCTATCAAAAGAACCAATCTATAATTGTATGATCTTAAAAAAGTTATGCGATGCTACGAAACACTCGTACAACCCCCCCCCCCCCTTTTTTTTCCTCCTCTCCCTCCCCCTCCTTCTTCCGCCACACACACACCGTTCAGTAGAATTTAGTACATGTTGAAAGCAAAAGACCTGCTGGCCCCAAGCCCTTTTCCAATTACGCACTCTCTGAATGAGAATTACATGGTCCTGCTCTGCATATATATATATATATATATATATATATATATATATATATATATATATATATATATATATATATATATATATATATATATATATATATATATATATATATATATATATATATATATATATATATATATATATATATATATATATATATATATATATATATATATATATATATATATATATATATATATATATATATATATATATATATATATATATATATATATATATATATATATATATATATATATATATATATATATATATATATATATATATATATATATATATATATATATATATATATATATATATATATATATATATATATATATATATATATGAATATATATATATATATATATATATATATATATAAATATATATATATATATATATGTATATATGTATATATATATACATATATATGTATATATATATATATATATATATATATATATATATATATATATATATATATATATATATATATATATATATATATATATATATATATATATATATATATATATATATATATATATATATATATATATATATATATATATATATATATATATATATATATATATATATATATATATATATATATATATATATATATATATATATATATATATATATATATATATATATATATATATATATATATACATATATGAGGTTTGTTACTTACCCATATTTTCTCGAACAGATAACCATAATAAGGAAATTTCTCATCTAAAATCAGTTCTTGAGAGTCATCCTGGTTTGTACATGATAATGATTGTCAAATGGCGATCCATATGGATATAAAGGAGCTCCATCGCCTGTCAAGGAAAAGAAGGAAGTATGACACTCATGAGAGTATGTTTTGACCCTGGGACTGAAAATATTATAGAGACAAATATCAGTTGCCGACAGGTTAAGATGGATTCCGTCAATTAGGCTTGTGATGCTTTGTTTTACTTTATGAAAATCAGAAGTGAAACTTGATTTTGAAGAAAAATTTGTTTTTGAATAAAAGAGAGGGAAATTAAGCCTCGTTAATCATTGTTTTTATTTGATATGTTTCCTCTATAAGTTATCAAATTACGGATGTTTAAGTCTCATTTTCCAATTTTCAAATCCTGAGAACACGTTTGTTTGTACCAAACACTCCTATGGCAAAAAGTTGTAAGTTTTTTTTTTTTTTTTACCAGTTGGCTATTTATATGTATGAGATATATATTTATCTGACATTCACAGCAGTCTAATTCTTTTCTTATATTTTCAACGTGGTATAGGGCCGGTAAGATTTTAGAATCGCACAATACATTAGTAGTTTGTAATATCATAGTAAATTCAGTTTGAGATTGAAGTTTAGGGTTCTTACAGAATAAGTTTTGGTCAGTAGATCATTTTTTTTCTTCTTTGTAATAAGATTATTCACGTAAAGCTTTAAAATAGCTGAAAACTTGAAAATCATGATTACCATGCCTGTGAGCCTATGTATTAGATCTGCCATATGCTATATGAAATTTCATTCCCACTTGTTGGTGAAGAAATGTTTACAAAAAATGGTCAAGTAATAGACAATGAAGAAGGATGTTAAAAGTGTAAGAACATTTGGTAACAAGCAGGTCTATGTCATTCTCTCTTTGTTGATGCTGTATGAGTAATGGTCAATAATATGTGTATGTGTGAAGAAGAAAGAGCATGAAAGTTTCATATTTGACATTTTTTTCTTTCCAATGTAAGCATCTTTGAAACAGAAAAATAAGGCTGTTCAGGTTTTACTATTTAAACAGTTTTTTTCTGCATTCTAAACCAATGGGTTGTGACTCCTACCCCCCCCCCTCCCTTCTTCTCTTTTAATGTTCCCGTTGTGCACAGGCTTAAGTATCCAATCAGTGTGAAAATATAGGATTCGGTTTTTTTTTCAACAGCCCAAATTATTCAGTCATTATAAGTCATTGCCTAATAAAGCCAACATATACTTAACAAAAGCTGCATTTCAAAGAATCAGTCAACAATTAGTTGAATTTCGACAATTGTATTGTATTGGTATTTTCTTAGTCTTAAACATGTATTCACCCCTACAACGATGAAATTTGTCACATTGGTATTTACGATTCCATCCGTCTATTGGTCAATATGTACAATATGCATGATTGATCATCGCTAATCTTATTCTTTTAGTCAGAAGATTCTTACCTCGAGAAGAACAGCGGTTCATAGAATATAACTAAATTGATCATGATTACCAACTAGGGCTGCATTGAACCACGGCTGAAACCAAGTAAGCTGACCCCCTCCCCCTCCCACCCTTTGCTACAGTACAGTTTTAGGGAAAGTCATCCCGCCGTCGCCTTTTTTGAAGTATCACAGTTGATATCAATCCTTGGATTCCTGGAAATTAGAAAGGTCTTGTTGCTTATTGAAACTTTTTCATTCCTCGTTTTCCTTCTTACAATATTCAAGCTTAAGAACATATTCCAACTCGATTATACCATGCACTGATAAATAACTTCTTACAAACTAGATTCGTAATGTAGAGTTTAGCTTCAAACAGGAAAATCAAATTTCTGCCTTGAAGAGAACCAAAAAACAAAAAAGATATTTATCGTTTGGCATGCTAGAACCCTTTCTCTGTCGTAGACGCTGCAGAGCAGGGTGTGTCTTCTAATGATTATATTAAAATCAAAATTAGAACATTTCTTTACTGATAACTATTTTGACCTGAAAATCTGGGGTGGGATGGGTTTGTGAGAAAACTAAAAAAAAAAAATCCCTCCCCGACAAACCACTGCTCACACCCCACAACAATATGTTCTTTTTGAAGTACTAGCCTACATACATATGGTACTCTATGTTTTACTTTAAAACATGAACGAGTATGCGTCTTAACAGCTAATGTCTTAACCGTAATCTGTGATCATCGCCTTTCAGCCTTTTGCGATCATAAAAGAACACACATACCACCAGTAATCAATAAAGAAATCCCCACAAACAGAACAGCGGCAACGATCCTCGGGAGCATCATTGTGGTAAATTAATCCAAGATTCTTCTCCACAAGATTCGGCAGAATTTCATGCTTTTCACTGCGAAATGCTTTCAAGAACAGCACAACCCTAACATACGTTGTCTGTGAATGTATATTACCGCTCAATTCCAAACTATGGCTAGTTAAAGCAGGGAGTTGTTAACAGTGAAGAGAACTCCAATGCCAATACAAATATGCAAAAACGGCCAAAGTCCTATATCAGTGTATTCACTCATTAACCAATGTGGGCTTATACAAACTGACAAAGGTTTGAATGGGAAATCAACTACCAACTTTGAGAGGGATCAGTTTGTCTGAACATGACTCATTAGGATGATTTCATTGCAAATAAATTTGAAGTGGAGATTTGTTACTAACCCGATTTGTTACTTTCGTTTAAGGTTATTAGTCGCGAGAACCAAGGACGTTACAAAGGTTTACGGGACCATACCATTATCATCAGAAATGGTGGAACCACGGGTGCAAGGGACCACTCCCCCACCCCTGGTCCTAGCTGGTCCTAAAAGAGGGTATAGCAGGTGCCATCTAGATTAAGTTGTTCATAGATATACTATGCTCTTGCAGACATTTAGCACTTTACTTAAACTATACTCATTTTGCCTGTTTTAGATCCTCTAGACTTTTAGATCAAGAAAGTGTTCACGCTGAATTGTCTTCCCCCTGCCCTGAATTTCTTCCGCCACCCCTAATTGTCATTCCGCATGCATGCAAGAGTGGGCGAAACTCAAGGGGAGGGCACTTTTCAAGATATCACTTCGCTTATCACGTGAACAAATCGGGTACAAATGCACGTGGAATGATTGGAGCGACGTTGAAGAGAGAGAGAGAGAGAGAGTTGAACACACAATTACAATGACGGGGTCGTCGCCTGCGTATTCGGTTATGATAGTACAAATGCTATCACGAAACGCCTTAATACGACCCGGACGAGAACACAGGTACGACGTACGGACAGACATAACATCGACAACCAAGTCAATGTCCACGGCCTTTGATAACCAGTTGTGGTGCACTGGCGTGTCTACCCACCCCAGGATTGAACCCGGGGCCTCGTGGTCTGTAGACAGGTATGATAACCGCTACACCACAGTAGGTAGATAGCGACGTTGAAGACGCCCACGGCCGTTTTATTACCTAGTCGTGGAGTGTCATAAAATAAGCCTGTTTTTGATGATGGGTAGTTTGAAGTTCGGGCGCTTCTTGGACAGTAATTTGAGCAGCACTTTTCATTTAATAAAAGGGGCACTTTTGTAAGTTTTCAAAAAAGTGGAGGAATCTTGCCTCCTCGCCTCATGGTTCCAACTTACATGACTTATATGGTTTGAACATAGGCGGAATTTAAGGGAAATGCAAAGGGGCACTTTCCCCACACTCACTTTTGTCCAAATGGATACTTTTGTATGGTGATGTGTTGTATTTTAGAGTGATTTTGTAACCCCCCTCCTTCCCCTACACACACACACTTTTGACTTCCCCCACTTTCCCACAAATTCATTACACATCGGTTTGAGAGTAGGGAGCCAGGACCAATGTGTATTGCCCATCGGGCGAATAGGCTAGGCTTCTTTCGAAAATTGCTGCTTACAAAATTATTAAAGGCATGCCTCCTTCCACCACAGCCCTGGGTATCGATGCCCCTGGTAAAATGACATGCTTCAATTGTGTCAAATAAATACTAAATGTATGTGACAATTTTTATGTATTATGTAATATTTGTGAGTGAGTGGATTTCTATTTGTTTTTAAACTTCAAGAATGACCTACAAGAATTTCATATAAGTTTCAAAAGGGCATTTCCTCCCGGGTCCGCTATCAACTTTTAAAAGGGCACCTCCTGCTCTTCTTACTTTAGGGCAAGTGGCAGTTCCCCCTCCCCCTTGCCGCCGCGGTTCGACATCGCTGCAAAACGCCAAAATCCTCACCTGCCCCAGGACTCTAGTTGCCCCAACAAAACATGTTTTTAACTTATGGCATATTTTCCTCATATTGCTAAGATATTAGCCATCTTTTGAGTAAATAATTAATTATCGCAATTAATGAATCACAATTAATCGATAATCACACAAATACACTTCCAAGTGGCAATCGTTATACGAAATATAACTAAAAAGATGTTATAATTTTCTTTTCAAGATCTTTTTCATATAAGATGGACTTACTTGACCCCTAAGAAAATTCATCACAGGAAAAGTGATTTTACGCATCAGTTATTAGACACTATTTTCTGTACGCAAACAAAAGATGTTCTTGTGAGAAGCCAGAAAATGTTACTGCAGGGAGCTGTTACTTTAAGTTCCCTGGTTATTAACACTGGTGATTTTAACATTTATAGCCTGAGTAGGTTGAGTTATTCAATTGCATTATATGAATATATAACTAATTCAAGGCTATTTCAGTTTTAAAGCTTTAGTTTTTAAACACAAGTTATCAATTAGCTATACCCCAATTTAGCTATAATAGTATGAGACAAATCCCAAACAGGAAATCAAACTCGATCACCATATGTGCCAGACGGTATTTTAATGCTCCAGCCAATGAAAACAGTTGTATTTCGATCGGAGATATTTGGTGGTAGTTCCCGAGCCAATGTTATTATATATGCTAAATTCATTCGGATTGCGCCAAGCGAAATCCGAACGAAAATCGGGATTTTGGGCTAGCCTCGCATAAGCTCAAAATTCCTTAAAGGGATGTTGAGCTAACAATGCCAATTTTTCTATCAACAGACTGACAGAGGCTGGTTAACAGGTTAAGAGATTGGAGTTCAAATTTCAAAGCTTTGAAAAGGATCACTTCTTGCCCCATTTCCCCACAATAAGGGTATGTGATGCTCTCTTCTGGTGCTCCGTATTGCAGCGTCCTTGTCTACTGGGAGTAGCATTTCCCAGTCAGCCAGTACACGCATAGCTTATAATGGAAATAATTGAAAGTAAATGGTCAAGTTAGAACATAACTTAGGGAAAACGGAAAATGTTAAATCAAGATCTAATAAAATAGGAACAAATATTCAGGAAAATTAGATCTACAAGTTTTTGGAAATTCAGGATAATAATTATAGATATGAAATTGTTAAATGCCTTTACCCTGGTGCGGCATGGTGAGGCAGGAAAAGCCGTGAAGTTCATATTTGTGCCCACCTATAGAGGACCCTCAGTAAGGGCCCCAAGTAAGATCACGTTGCCGCAAATAATTAAGTGAACAACAAAAAAGGGCTTCTTCAAAGCTTAGATCAACCGAGCCAAAATTCTACCTCATTGTGTGTAACGAGGAGTTAAGTTACATATTGTACACAGGGGCGTAACATATGGGGGTTGACACAGGGCAATACCTATTTTAAGTATTTCGTTGGACCAAAATACATTTCATGGAAAATTAATGGTAGGACAACTCCTACGGACAGTAACTCCTAGGAAATTATGCCCGACCGGACAGTATTTTCTTGGAAATTGTCTCCTGTACTACGGTACTTATTTGGGCCATTGATATATGCCTATTGTTTTTCAATCATATCATTACGAGTTAAATTTGAACTTTTCCGAGTTTCGTTTCAGTGTTCCCATTTTTGGTTTGTTTTTCCTACTTTTTCTTCTCCATTTTCCCAACGTTATTTTATAGGCCCACGCGTGTCTCTCGTCCGAGAACGACTGCGTGGTATGTCAGGTGGCGACGCGTACATGCAGAAAAGGCTGCTTTTTCAAGGGTCGAATTTCTATCGCTTTATTTTCGACTATAGGGAACTCCAATAATAAAATCTTGTTTTGTTGTTAATCTTTATTCATTCAGAACTTGCTTGTGGGTCAGTATGTAGACCGAATATGATGTGTTAGATTAAAAAGTTAATCGAATTAGTTTTTATGGCGGTGACACTGAGGGGAAGACCAGAGGATGAGGAAAGGAGCACTTTTTTTATAAGGGCAAAAGAGGGGAAGCCCTAAAGAAGGATAATTTGTGCCCTTTTGCTTCTTTGCAAATAAACATATTCATGTCATATAAACAATCTAAGGTTGTATACTTGCGGGGTGGTGGTATGGATTGGGGCCGGGAGCCGCATTGAAGTAAAGCTCTCACTTGCCCCTCTTCCACCCCCATCATATCTGCAGAATGAAAGTTTGCATGATGTGTTTAATGTAAGATAATTTTTTCCCTTATAATAAATGTGCCCGCCCCCAGAAATTTTTTGGTGCCGCCACAGGTTGTCGTTTGCTGGAAAAATTGATTTCTTCGAAGAAACAAAATTGCATTCGAAATTTCTACCTACTTTTTCTCTGTTTCATCCGTGAAATTTCCCACAATATTACCAACACCATTCGTGTATATGCTGATTATTGCATCCTCCATTAATCAATATTCGCCTTTTTGACTGATCCTCACTTCAAAACAGCATCAAAATTATTCTCAAATGATCCCACAACGGTAAATGTCATACCGCACTAAATGTGCACTTATCGGGTTATTAGTATCACCCGCAAAAGACATTTCTCATACTGTCATAAATATCTCAAAAGAACCCCCTCCCCCCCCCCCTCCTATTCTTCCTGTTCCTCCCTCTGAATGTACCACATCTTTAAAATACCTACGCCTATGGCATAACCCACACTGGAACTCTCACATTGCTAATATGGGCAACCAAGGCACAAAAACTCTCAACATGGTTCGTAGGAACCTTCACTAAGCCCAATCCTCTTTAAAATGTACTACTTACACCTCCCTTGTTCGCCCCTTACTTCTGTACTTGAGCAGGCCTATGCTTCCACTTTCGGGACCCCTATACATTGTCTGATATAAAATTATAAAACGTCCAAAAGAGAGTGTTTCCGCTGCAACAATTATGACTGGGGACAAAGTATCATCGACCTACAAACTTTACTCAACCTTTAAACCCTATACACAGATACAGAATCGCCTGATAATAGCGCATATTCTTAATTAATCATGGTTATAAGATTATCCACAATATTGTTGAAATTCAAGTTATTCCTTATCTGCTTATAATTAACTCCCACCCATATTTGCATCTATAGACACCTAGAGAAAACATAATATTAACCAGTGGCGTGGTCATGCTCCCTGGGGGCAAGGAAATTTTGACGCCCCCCCCCTTAAATAATAGATAAATAAGCAAATAAATAATAATAAATGAAAATAAAAATCTCGTAAGAGTAAAACGTTGGGCACATCTAACATGTCTAACATTGGCATGCACCGTTAAGATTTTTGAGGAAGTCCTTAAAATTCGTTTTTCAAATCTAGGGGCGAAGCCTGGTATGGATCCAGGGGGTGAAGCACCCGGAAGCCCTGCGTTTCACGTAATTTTAATTGCAGATTATTGCTGAATATTGCGTAAAATCCAGGGTCTTATCTTTTCTTTTATTCTAATTTTGGTAGGAGAAAATTGCTTAAAATTGCATCAAATCTAGTGCGAAGCCCTGGTAATGGCCCAGGAGCGAAGCCTCTGGAAACGCATACGTTTCTCGTGATTTTAATAGCAGAAAATTGCTTAAAATTGTGTGGCAAATGTAGGGGCGAAGTCCCGGAAGCACTGTGCTTTTTGTGATTTTTATAATACAAATTGCTTGAAATTGTGTCAGATCTATGAGCGAAGCCCTATATAGGATCCAGGGCCGCCCTTCCCGGGCACCCTAGGTTTCTCGTAATTTTGATAAGAGAAAATTAATTTTAAATGAGTCAAATCTGTCTGGAGACCCTTCATTTCTCGCGATTTTGATAGCAGAACAGTTCTTAATATTATGCCAAACTGTCAAATCCATGGTCGAAGACCCGGTAAACGCCTAGGTTAACGAAGCCCCTGGAAGCTTGACTATAATATGTGTCTTTAGTTCGGGCCATCCTGATAAATGATTTCCATTTTTTTGATGTAAGAATAAGGCTTAGAGAAAAACATTTACAACATTTGTTTTGTAAATGATACAAATTGCAGAAGTTGGGAATAAAAAGTATATAAAAATATATTCTAGGACAATTTGTTCGCCCCTGAGAACATTCGGCGCCCTCTCAGAAAGCTTCACCGGTGTACTTGCCCCTGGCCCCCTGCCACCACGCCACTGACTCAAAAGGTATTCACCCATGACTAACACTTTAAATATCATTTCTTTTTTCATTCAATTATCACAGCCTGGAACAACCTCTGTCGCTATACTTCTAGCCGTATAGCAACTTCAAAAGACTTGCTTTACATGAACTCATATTTTCTTTCCCTCAACTAATATTTTCTTGCCCTCTCCTATACTTCTTGTTCACCTTTTTCTCTGGCTTATACTTTCATTATTCCTACTTCCTTCTTCCCTTGCACGAAGGTGTTCAGTTATGCCATCTCTAGCTGTCTATGTGATTCTTCGAGCACTATAGTAGTCAATGTCAAAACAATACTCAGAAGAATTTAGTCCGGCCGGACCGAATTAATGGGACAGTATCTCCTGTTATACAGGTCACACGCTGTTACCTGGTTACGCAGTACCGTATTTGGCACTTGAGTGCCCCAAGTCAAATTCAATGGCGACACCACTGGTGGGTCTGTTCCATACCATGCTACCCTAACAGTTTTATATTGTTTGATTTTATACACATGCATATCGTTTTTGTATAAGTTGGGCAAATGCAAGTTTTCGTCTGGCAAATTCCCCTCCCCCCAGCGCTTGAAGTCAAGTTACGCCGCTGTCAAAAGTAACGCATTATTAAACTTTTTGAATTTACCAATCATTAGGTGCATGTTCATATAAACGTTTTTAAAGTTAAAGCTCTTCTTGCCAGAGAGACGCCAACGCTTTTATACACATTATGACTTTGACTCTTCTGAATTTCAAATTACTTGACAATATGTTTACACAGAAAGAATGCGTAGCATTAATAGAAGCACTTGTCTAGATAAGATACATTTATTGGTTTGATGATTCATGAACTTCGAGTTGACAGTAGCGTACATGTTCAAAGTGCATCATCGTTTCCCGCTAAAGTGAAAAATTCGAAGCAATGAACTTTTGACAAAGAACAAATTTGAAAGGACTTCTTGCTGTGGTAGAGACGCCGAAGTTTCAGATTAAAGAGACCAAAGATTGCCAAAACGGCAAACTGGAAATCTGAACTCCCTTGTAGGAAAATTCTGAAGAGCACAAAAAAAAGCATGAATTTTCGCATGTGTCAAGCATGGGTTTTCGCCATTGTCAATCGTGGGTTTTCGCCATTGTCAAGCATGGGTTTTCGCCATTGTCAAGCATGGGTTTTCGCCATTGTCAAGCATGGGGTTTCGCCATTGTCAAGCATGGGTTTTCGCATTTGTCAAGCATAGGTTTTCGCCATTGTCAAGCATGGATTTTCGACATTGTCAAGCATGGGTTTTTGACAATTTTTTTGGGCCCCTGTTTAAACACTCATTTATTGTCTTAGATTTACGGGCTCTTATGAACCCCACTGACCCCCCACACTGACCCCCACACCGACCCCCACTGTCCCCACCCCCACTGCCCCACCAACACTGTCCCCACCCACCCACTGTCCCCACCCACCCACTGTCCCCCACCCCACTGTCCCCACCCCACATCCCCACCCCACATCCCCACCCCACTGTCCCCACCCCACTGTCATCCACCCTTACTGTCCCTCACCCCACCTCCTCACGCCGGAACTGTGCATGTACCTTAGAAAACAGGAAGACGTTTTGGTAATTCAACAGTTTAAATCGTCTTACCTTTAGTTTGTTTGGTCATTTTTGACAGCAAAGGCATAAGGCATATGCAAAATACAGGGATCAGATCAATTCTTTCAGCTTTTATTTTCAGCAATATTAATGCCTATAACAGTATAGTTGAGCCAAAAATGTAGTCTAGTATATGATGGGTCTGTTGATATTTAAATTTGCCCTCGTTGTCTTTTAGCTCGTTTCCATAATCACGCTCTAATTCATAGGCCAATAGTTACATTTTAATTGCAATTAACATCATAGTATTTCCTTCAACACTTGAGTTTTATTAAGTTTAAAATCGGTATCATTTATTTTGAAACGACTGAAATCAGACTATTGGTGACGTCGCAGTCTCAGGTTTCTCAAAGTCTTTATGTATTCTATCATATTTTGTCCTGCGATTTTGTCAGTTTGTGGCTTAAAAAGCATTGGACTCTTTGTCAGGAAAATAGTAAAACAGAATCTAATAAGGGTAATTATTATTTAAAAGCTAAAGAAAGTTCGAGGAAAAATAATTCCAATAATAAACTGATAAAAAGTTAGATACATTTTCTTTTAAATACTTTTAGAATGTGAGGATGAGGGCACCAACCATCCATAACAGACGACCTTAGTCATTTCTAGACAGATAAGACAGCTTTAAAAATGAAATTGCGTTTTGTGTTCCTTTAAAATCCTCTTAAACTGTTAAACTTGATTGACCAGCGAACTAATCGTTTAAGATACTGAAAATTTGGTCAAATTTCCCATAAAGGAACGAAAATTCCCAAAAATGAAGGACATTTCAGTAAAATTGATACAAATTTCAGGTAAATTGAAGCATATTTCACGAAATTTAAAGCAAAATTTCCCAAAATGATGAAAATTTCCTAAAGTGAAGAAAATTTCCCGAAAATGGTGGCGAATTTCCCAAAATGAAGGTTTTACGAAAATTGAAGCAAAGTTCACGAGATTTGAATCAAATGCAAATTTCCAGAAAATTGAAAATAAATTCCCCCAAATTAAGAAAGCTTTTCGCAAATTGAACAAAATTTCACAAAAATTCCATTGTGCCATGGAGTCTGTTTCTTTAAAATCAGTTTGTTAGACCTTTATTATTGGAAGGGAGAGGGGGAGGGGGTGGTATACTTGGCCCCCAATCAAATTATTGGGTGCCTTGCCCCCCTGCCTTTCATCCTTCCTCTTGACACCCGGTTCCTACGCCACTGACTCATGAATCCATGTCGCTTAGGCTAGCTCTTATTCAATCTTCCAAATGTTTTATTCTTGTATCATCATTACTTTTTCTCTTCAGAATAGTGCTAAGAAACCAATCCTTATGATAGATAAACATTAAAAATAACTTGTGAGTTGCACAACAACTGAAAATGAGGGTGCTGGAACCAAAAACTGAGGTGAAGAATTGTATAAATGTCTATTGACACTATAGCTGTATAGTGTGTGTCAATAAGAACAAGATCGAAGTAACGAGTGAAACGGAACAAATACACCGGAATTACTTGATATCCAAAGCTTTTACATACAAAAAGAAGCAATGTAGGACAATTTTTATATTATATTATTTTTGTTCGCTAATGTGTCAGTTTGTTGTAATGATGCTATTGCTTACAGGCTTAGGGGCGTGTCTAGCTTGTAGTTTTCTAAAGGCTTACACCCCCTAAAAACACATTTTATTACTGTTGAAAATATTTACCTAACTTGGTTTGAATTTGAAGACTTTTGGTCCTAAGTTGTAGATTTTGGTCCAAACTTTAAAGATATTTGGCCCTAAATTTTAAATTTTGTTTTAAAAATGGAATACTTTTAGTTAATAAATTGAGTATTTTGGTCTAAAATTTAAAGTGTTTAGTCCAGAAGTATTAAGTCTTTTGGTGCAAACTGGAAGAATTTTAGATCAAAATTATTGATAATTCATACGATATGAATAAAAATGTCAGATTTTTTTCTTTCTATAATTCATTTTATATTTCAGTTAATTACGCCTTAGTTGACTTATGGGGTTACGGCATTTGGGAGACAATATCCCGCATTTCCTTTTTTTTCTGTTAAGAGACAATGCCTTAGCTGCCATGGTGGCTTATTAACAAACTCATCCCTACAGTTGAAAGAAACGTTTCATAAATGATAGGCCTTAATCCCTGAGCATAAAGGAACATAGACAATTTAGGCAGCATTTTAAACATAAACTACAATTTCTGGAGATTTTATTTGTTCTGCCTTCCCTCATGGTAAAACATTAGGCTCTATGTGGGGGAAGAGTTCTGCACCTGAAACCCCTTCGCTAATCGCTATAACCACCCCCCCCCCCCTCGCGCCCCCATCCTCCCTCCTCATGATAACACAAAAGATGTACTATAACTGATATATATTTTGCCACGCATGCAACAAATCGCCTTGACCTCGTTGTGACGGTTTGCCAGGACCGCAGTGAGGGGCTGTGGTCTGGCGGGCGGAATTGCTCTGAATTGTAATTTTGTCATCGTCCTACTTTAACGCAATCTGAAATAAAGAAGACCAGACAAAATGCAAATTACTCGCTTTGCTCATATCAACCCCTGCCCCTCCCCAGATCTAGGGCCTTTTTTTTTTTTTATTTAGCTACAAATTGTTATTTAGCTACAAAAATGGACATTGAACATAATGAAACAATCCGTTTGACATAAGTAAACGTTTCAATCGTCTTACTTAAAGGAATGTGTAACTGGCATTCTCATCTATTTTCATCGCAAAAAGCATCAAGATGAAAGAGAAAATATTGTGAGAATTAACTGCAAAATGCCTCTTATTGACCTCTGCACTCTATACTTTTAAGCTCAAAAACAGAAAAAGGAGAAAGAAAAGACAGGTCTCTATTGAGTCCATGGATGTGGCTCTTAACTTTAATCATGAATTGCAATTCAAACAACTTTCTATCTTCCGTGCTTCTAAACTTCCCCCGGATTAGAACCACCTTCAAATGTTCCAGCTTATGTCTAGGCAAATTAAAATGCCCTGCCACGGGATAACCCTCTCTGTCACCGTCAAAATCGCGAATAGACTGCTTGTGGTTATTGAAATTCAATCGGAAAGAGGTTCCAGTCTCACCAATATAAGAAATTTCCGGACACTTCGAACACAACAAATTTCAAATAGGAAAAATGTTTCCACTTCCACTTCGTCTCATTAGTCCTTCTCTTTTTCATGCCGTAACGCATTTTGGCGCCGGTTTTTTCTTTGCGCGCTTTTTTCTTTTTGCGCCTACTATTTTACGCGTACCGATTTTTGGCGCTCTTTGAAATGTGCTAACGTGCAAGCTATCATCGCTGTTATCTTCTAGCGTCATTTAACTTCATACACGTACCACTGAAGAAGGAAACAGGAGTTTTAGAAATATTTGGTTTATAAAAAAAATATATTGGCTAGAGACATTGTCATTTTTTCCTATTTGATTTTATATGTATATATATATATATATATATATATATATATATATATATATATATATATATATATATATATATATATATACATATATATATAAATATATACATATATGTATATATATATATATATATATATATATATATATATATATATATATATATATATATATATATATATATATACATATATACACATATGTATATTTATATATATATATATGTATATATATATATATATATATATATATATATATATATATATATATATATATATATATATATATATATATATATATATATATATATATATATATATATATATATATATATATATATATATATATATACATATATATATATATATATATATATAAATATTCATATATTAATAAATATATATATATATGTATATATATATATATATATATATATATATATATATATATTTATATATATATATATATATATATATATATATATATATATATATATATATATATATATATATATATATATATATATATATATATATATATATATATATATATATATATATATATATATATATATATATATATATATATATATATATATATATATATATATATATATATATATATATATATATATATATATATATATATATATATATATATATATTACTACTTTCCTCTACTTTTTGAATGAATGTTGAGTAAATCATAATCATTCGATTTTCGGTAACAAAATGGCACCCTGAGTTCAATTCTAGTTCGCCGAATCGGTAATTGTTCGCTTCTATCAGTTCAAATATGCTGCATCAAAATTTATATACGTAAATTCACTCGTCGTGACAATATATTGAATGTTTTTCCGCCAAAGGTTATCAAAAAGCTTGAATCGGTTCTCGTCATTTGAGATTAAAGACTCATAAGAAACCAAACTTGATCTGTTGATAAATGCAATATCTATGTCTTCCATTTGTTTGTGTGTGATTGTGTCACTAACTATTCGGGGTTATATGTTTCCAGTGACGACGCCAGACGTGCACGAACAAGGAGGAGAGAGAAAGAGAGAGGAAGGGGGAGGGAGGGGGGGTGGCCTTATTTCCAAAGGAATAGGCGTGCTGCGTCACCTAACCAGCGGCCGACAAAACTAACCACGCAGAGAAAATGCAATTTCCTCCAGTAGTATACAAAAGGCTGGTTCTGGGACACTTTTGCGATTGCTTCGGTTCTGGGACACTTTTGCGATCGTTTTGTATTTCTTTTGGTGGACTGAGCACTTTATACCCACCACTATTAATGACAGAAAAAATAAAAAAATAAAAAAAAATAATATAGATAGATATATTTATATATATATATATATATATATATATATATATATATATATATATATATATATATATATATATATATATATATATATATATATATATATATATATATATATATATATATATATATATATATATATATATATATATATATATATATATATATATATATATATATATATATATATATATATATATATATATATATATATATATATATATATATATATATATATGTATATATATATGTATAAATATATATTTTATATATATATATATATATATATATATATATATATATATATATATATATATATATATATATATATATATATATATATATATATATATATATATATATATATATATATATATACATATATATATATATATATATATATATATATATATATATATATATATATATATATATATATATATATATATATATATATATATATATATATATATATATATATATATATATATATATATATATATATATTTCTATTAATTTTTTTAAAATTATTATTATTGTTTTCTTTGTATATATATAAATATTTTTACATATTTTATATATATTTTTTCATTTTTTTGTGTGTAGTTTTTGTATATAACCCCCAGAATTAAAGCGCCGATGATAACAAACGATAATGCTATTTTTTCCATTTTAACTTCTAGTGTATCATCCACCCGCCTGGTAGGCTGCCGACCCCCGGAAGTGGTAGGCTGCCGACCCCAGGAGCTGAGGGTTCTGGATCCGGTAGGCTGCCGTATTCTACCCCCGAATCAAGAACTAGAGGTTCTGGGGCTGTGATAAAATTTATATTATGGTGCTTTAGCAAGGTCTTTAGCAACCATAATATTATTGTTGTAGCCAATTTGGGTATCTATACGCAAAAGCATCTTGCTAGGAATCATGTACAAATCTTGACCCAGACTGAAATCTAAAGGAGTTGAAGCATAGCTTAGGGTATCTTGATAACGTTGAATAGAAGATGGAATATTTATAGGAGCAGCCACTGCATCCTCAACATTACGAATACATGGTTGCTGAGCATCCAGACCACCAAGAATTGGACTGCAAAGTTGTGCTTGAGCACCTAAAACAGCCCACACAAGAACACGAATGTTGTCGTTAATATAGTTTATACCAAGGTTCGTCAAACCATCACTAGTTGGTTTGATTATTTAGGTAACCAGTTTTCATATTCGATGGTTGACTGATGTAGTCGACGGTCAGCATCACTCCCCGGTCCCCAAATGACATGATTTTCTTATTATAGTAATTGCTGCTGAGGTAGAAGTTTGCGCGGATGATACCTTTCTTCGCCATGTCGTTAGCCACATACTGGAAAGGGTGATAAGTGGTTGAGGACCATTTCCAGGGTATCACTAGTCCCTGGTTTGGAACCCCTGGTGGGGTACACTGGGTAACTTCCGACGAAATTCCAAACTCTTCACACAGTTGTTTTAACGCCCTGTCACTGTACGGGTTATTGTGGGGATCAAAGTTATCCTCATCTGGTAGACGAACTTCAAGTCTTTTCACTATTCTCCGTATGGTGTAATACACATGAAAGCGATAAACCATGCGAACCGTCCAGTGTTTGTAGTTAGTCATCTGCTCGGGAGAAACACCACATCCATCTGCGGCAATCCACAGGGCAAAGTTTAACTGCGTTTGCCAAAACATCATAGGGTCGGCACATCACCTTTCCACAGTGGCATCATCACGTACGTTGTGTATTTGATAGTTTTTAAAGATGTTTTTAAACTTTGCCAAGAAGTACTGATCTGATCCGCCTGTGTATATCCGCTGTTCTGTTAGATTACTCACACCCGCAGTCTCAGCATCCTGCCAAACAGGAGCCTATGGCATATGTCCGGGGATGTGTTTAAATGCTACCATATATCTGTATATACATATCATGACGCCTTCAATATGGAGGTGGATCTCGCTGAAAGCTTAACTTAAGGCTGCACCCAGTGCTTTATCAATAGCCGAGCTGAATCTTGTAATTTAGCAATTACGAGCTGAATCTTGTTAACTTTGCGCTGTTGTTCTGGTATAAACAGATCAAGCCCATCAACGCTAGTTTCAACCGCAGTGGGTACATCGGGAAGGAGATCATCAGCTACGCCAAAACCATCAAAGTATGGGTCATCAACCGGGTCATCAGCTGGGTCATCCCCCAAATCATCCATTGGTATATACTCCTCCATTGTTATTATACCACAAATTTTAAGTTCAATTTAGCAAGAAATAAGCAGATCCCATTCCAATGGTAGCAATTGTAATAAAAGCCAACTCTCGGTTGTGTTCTTGAGCGGATGGTAAATAGAATTCTTCTGGGCGAGGCTCCGAATCTAGTTGAAAAGAGTCTGCACCATAAACCTGGATGTAAAATTTCATTGCATCATCTCTGAAGGTCTGTACAGCACGTCTTTCTGCCATAAGTCTTTGATTCATCCTATCCAGCTTCTCTTGCCTATCACGAGCCCATTCAATTTGAGCTGTCTGCAGTTTTTCCACGGCTTTATCATGACGCGTACGTTCTTCCTGTGTAGCAAGGTCCTTGGCAAGCTGACTAAATATTAAGTTTGAACCTGAAAATGTTTGGGCGTTTACTAAGGCCCCACCAACAAGCAAGGCAATCGTAGCCATCATCTATAAGACACATATATTTAATTTTGTGGTGTAGTGACGATTTTATTAGGAATGATACCTTGGGAAACTAGCCACTCACGAGTCATAGTAGCTGCTGTAAAGTCCAATGTAAGGAGGCTACATCACGAGGTTTCATCCCTGATGAGGGTGCTGGCTTCAAGCGTTTCATAACAGCACTTCCTAGGACTGCATAGCCCGTGGCTAATAAAGCTATTTTCTCGCCCTGGTACAAGTAATTGATAACTTGGTTAGGCTGCGTCATTGTTTAGTATATATAATCATCTGCGGTTATGTTTAATTGGTTCTCAGGGGGTGGGCAAGGTGTATGACGATTTTGAGCTAAAACGACAGCAGCAGAAACAACTACGACAGCAGCAGCTAGTACACCCACCCAATATCCCTAAGAAGCCCTAGGTGGATCTGTCTCTGCAGCCGCCACCCGCTGAGGTTTTTTCATTTCCGAAGTTCCCCTTCAAAGCGCTCGGTCTCCTTCGAATGCGGGGCATCCATCGTTATCCGCGCCCAAGCACGTTTCCCGGCTTCCATCCTCTTGGGGGTTTTCAACCTCTGTATCTCCATTGTTTATATCTTTTCTTTTTGTATATTCAATATGTCGTCCAGTTGTAAGAGCCATACTTACTGGTGCAACCCAGAACCCCCATTTATGAAATAGATCGCAACTAATACTTTTAATGCAGTGTTTATAAAAGGATCTTCTCCAAGGTCTATAGCAATGGACTGCCCACTTTTAATGTGGAATATACTATCTGCTGCACGCGCATATAAATTTATTGCTGTTTTCTCCAAGCTTTTAGTCATTTTATCACCAAGACGGGCCTCATATACAGCATACAATCGTCCCACATCTCCACCCGACATCTCTTGAAGCTGTTGAGATAAAATATGCTTCGCCTGCGTAAATAGTCCATGGAGTCAATGTCCACGGCCTTTGATAACCAGTTGTGGTGCACTGGCGTAGCCATCCATGGACATGCCTCCATGGATGACGGCAGCTAGCTGCTTGCGGTGATTATCTGGTGATGGCTCTTGCGATGGTTCACCTAGTGTTTCTATCAGACTTTCGATATTCATTATGACTCTACGAACACGCAATACCATGGGATAAATATACAACAGATGTAGTGCGAGTAAGATTATTAATAATGTTGTGTTCAACATGGTGCTGGACATTACTGAACTATTACTAAGCACTAATCAACTATTACTAAGCATTACTGAACTATTACTATGTATTACTTAAGTATTACTATGTATTACTTAACTATTGGTATGTATTACTTAACTATTACTATGTATTACTTAATTATTATCATGTATTAACTATTACTATGTATTTAACTATTATTATGTATTACTTAACTATTACTATGTATTACTTGTCTATTTATATGTATTACTTAGATATTACTATGTATTAATTAGTATTACTATATATTACTTAACTATTACTATGTATTACTTAAATATTACTATGTATTATTGTATTACTATATATTACTGAACTATTACTATGTATTACTTAACTATTACTATGTATTACTTAACTATTACTATGTATTAATTAACTATTATTATTATGTATTACTTAACTATTACTATGTATTACTTAACTATTACTATGTATTACTTAATAATTATTATGTATTACTTACTCAATTGTGTACTCAAAAGGTCGTCCGCTTTTTAACACAAGTTTAACAAACTTTGTACTTTATAGCTTATCACGGATTTCTTGCCACCTTTCCTTGTGGAATACCACTGTTTTTTTTCATAACTAGATCAAAGCAATGAGCTGATTTGCAGTGAAATAGAGCAATCCACTCAGTCTGCTCACGTACATCAGTAACAACGGAGTTCTATTTTTGAGTTAACACCCATAGCGAGTGCTGATGATGTCTACCTGAAAAAGTTAAATTTGATAATGCTCTCCTTTTTTTTCACAAGGTCACTTTCTGCAAAACAATCATCGACTATGTAGAGGGTAGGTATACCTTGGTAGAGCTTGCTTATGATTTTAAGATATTTTTGCAATTTATCTCCAGAGGGATCTAGAAAAATGACATTGCAGTCGTCAGAAAGGGACTGGCGTTGTAAGTATCTTTGATTGTAAGACCAGGTGGGGCATAATACAAAAATTCTTGGAAATACGCCTGAATAGCTGGTTTCTAAGAGGTTCCACACATACTGCGTCTTTCCAGAGCCTGTTTTACCGCATATAATCGCAGTGTGGGGATCTCGTGGTAAGTCCATTTTTATATAGGTTTTACATCTAACCCCACACTCTGGCTAGGCGACCGTTCTTGATAACCAGTTGTTTATCTGAGAGGACGAAGTAGTACATAATCACTGTACCTTCGTCTGCAGGAGTGCGGTTGATCTCCCACTTTATGCCTGCGCTGCCGTTACCCAGCTTACGACCGTTACCATGTAGAGCATCATCATTGGTGCTGCGCAGATCAGGAACAAGTGCGTAGTGATTTTGGAGATATTCTGATAAACGGATGTGATGTAGACCGATCTCCTTAGCAACTAAGCCTACCTCAGGATTGAGGCCCTCACTCATGGACAATCTACTTGAGCCGAATACCTTCTTGGCCTCGTCGCATTACTAGTATGGGAGAACGCATTGGGCATATAACTGGTTAGGAACACCTTCAATGGTTACACTGACCTTAGTGATATCGGGGCTCATGAAAGTCTCAGGTTTTCGTGCAAATCCACCATCATCAACTGGTTTGACAAACAACAGGACAACACCGCTGATACTGTGTCGAGGTAAATTCAAAGAGATATTCCACACAGAGCTAGTGAGGTCTAGCATTTCTCTGCGGTACCTCTGTATATCTGTATAGTTTACCGGGTACTCATTCAACATTTTATTTCGGATCTCTGCTGCAAGGCTCGCTTGATTCACAACATCAAATTCCAAAGTCAAGTTCTTCAGAGTGTAGGAAGCGTTGGTGTCATCGCTTGCAATGGTAATTTTCTTGTTAGGTGCAAAGTATATGATGTATTTAAATCAATCGTGCAGACTTGATGGGTGAAATAGGGCGTGGCCACTCAAGAGACTAAAATCTAATGGTTAGCAAATCTATTGCCAAAAGCTTTAGCAATCGCGTTGTCGTCACTATTATTATCAGCTTTATCACCAGCACCTACACGAATTTTCAGACAATTTTCCCCGCATATGCCCCGGTAGTTGGCGTTATCTCTCGCGTTATAGGAGAGCCATAGGTCTGCAAAGTTGTAGAACACATCTGCGCTGTCCAAATTTATGACAACCACTGCCATATCACAGGTAAATACAGAGGTGCTGCGCACAATGCCTGCAATCGAAGTTGCGCCTGAGCCCCAAAACAACTACAATCCCAGTTGTGTTCCATAACCTGCGGGGCTATGACTCTCATTTGATCATGCAAGCCATCATTAAAGTAGAAGGGAAAATAACCTGCATCCCCAATAACATAGAGAAATATATATCCTTCTCCCTTGGTCAGTTGAGGTTCATCGACAGCGCACAATTCCTGCTTGCATTATTGGATAAGCTGGTTGCGGATAACGACTCTGTTGACTTCCATATCACAACTGAATATAAAGCGAATGATAAACAGAGACAATTGTTATTGCGTAAGGGGATATATCCCTATAAGTATATGGATTCCTGGGAACGGTTTGGGGCAACACAAAGTTTGGGCATCTACCTACTGTGGTGTAGCGGTTATCATACCTGTCTACAGACCACGAGGCCCTGGGCTCAAGCCTGGGTTGGGTAGACACGCCAGTGCACCACAACTGGTTATCAAAGGCCGTGGACATTGACTTGGTTGTCGATGTTACGTCTGTCCGTACGTCGTACCTGTGATAGTCTTCTACTTGAAATCCAAACCGAGGATGTGTATGCTTATATGAGTTCTGAGTCGCACCTCTATGACACAAGTGATTATCCGACAGACCATTCGCTCCACAGAACCACGAACAAAAAGGTGCTTGGCAAAATGAAAGACGAATGTGCTGCAGTACTCATTAGCGAGTATGTTGGACTTCGACCCCAAATGTATTATATCCTGAAGGAAGTTGGTGGTGAGATCCGAAAAGCAAAAGGCGTTAAAAAGTATGTTGTGAGAAAAAATATACGACATCAGCAGTACAAAGAAGCACTGTATAACAGCAAGACATGATTTCGTCATGGTATGAATCTATTGAGAAGCTATCACCACATTATATATAGCATGCGAATGAATAAAATTTCCTTGTCACCTCTTGATATTAAGCGCTGGGTTGTGAAATGATCACCCACTACTATGGCCTTTGGCTACAGGATTTAAGCATACAATATATATATATATATATATATATATATATATATATATATATATATATATATATATATATATATATATATATATATATATATATATATATATATATATATATATATATATATATATATATTTATAAATATATATATATACATATATATATATATATATATATATATAATATATATATATATATATATATCATATATATATATATATATTTATATATATATATATATATATATATATATATATATATATATATATATATATATATATATATATATATATATATATATATATATATATATATATATATATATATATATATATATATATATATATATATATATATATATATATATATATAATAATTATAAATAAAAATATAACAAAAATAAAACAATATTTTTCTGTTATCAATAGTGGTGGTATAAAGTGCCCAGTCCACCAAGTGAAATAAAAAAACAATCGTAAAAGTGTCCCAGAACCAAAACGACCGCCAAAGTTTCCCAGATCCAGTGGACGCAAAAACGACCGAAAAAGTGTCCCAGAACCAGCATTTTGTATACTACTCCTCCTCGGATGTGGACGTACCGAAATAATCAATTGTCAAGGGAAGTTTGAGGGAAGAACCCTTCCCACATCCAGTCCTTCATGTACCACCAATTTTGTATGATTCCGCATTTTTATTCATCTATCAATTTATGCAAAGAAATCGTATTGTTATGGATTCAACAATTATTTAATGAAATGGGGATGTGGTTAATAATCAATATTGTAAATAATGAACAAATCAAATTGTCTATGATAGAATAACAAATCTACTAAATGCTTGAGACAAGAAAAGGGAGGCTTATTCTGTCAGGGTTGTATAGTTATGGGCATTCCTTCCGAATACAAGGTATTTGTAATTTGTGTTACATATTTGAAAAAGGTGTTCATAAAAGTCAATACCGCAATGAACCAACACAAGGTTCAGAATTGCAGCAAGGATTGGGTGGGGAATAATTGTTGTCATGTCTGCTTGTTGACGACACCAGTGTATTCACTCAAATACTTGACCAGAACAAAACAAATGATGACTGCCCACATATCAGATGTAGTAAAAATCACATTTGATTTCTCGCAAATTAAACAGTGAAACGTTAAAATGACCGAAGTCATTAAAAAGAGTGGTGGAATCTTCTTTTCGATGGTTGAGACTGGTTAACTTTTCTGTTGGTCATCAGGTCATTCTTATTTGACCACAATTTTGTTTCTTCTTCATTTTGCTATGTAGTAGTACTTTTAGTTCTTTATCTGACGTTGTTTTTCCTATATTATATTGTATACTTTGTTATCTGTGCTCATTTTTCTTTATTTCATTTTTTCACC
>JAIGNY010001539.1:917500-1040000 GCA_020152595.1 Chiridota heheva
TCCCTGATTTAAGCTGGAGAGTCACTGCTGACCTCTGTGGTAGTGATCATTGCCCTCTTCTTATACACTCCAACCTTCAAATCCCCACTGACCACACCCCCAATTGGAACCTCGAGAAGGCTGACTGGCCCCTTTTCGAAACCCTCTGTGACTTACACCTCTCCCCCCATCTCCTCGAGGATGAGGATCCCATGTCAAACTTTAGTAATATCCTTATCAACATTGCCACCTGCTCAATTCCCCAACCTCCGAACCCCCAAATCATCCCCCTCCCCCCATCAACGCCTGGTTCTCTGATGACTGCAAAACCGCCATCAAGAACAGGAAAAGAGCCCTCACAAACTTCAAAATTAACCCGACCACCCATAACCTGAACCTCTTTCGCATCAGCCGTGCCAAGGCCAGATGCACTATCAAGGACAGTAAAACCAACACTTGGAACAACTTCATCTCTTCTCTCACCACCAACACCCCCACTAAGAAGATTTGGAGAATGGTTAACAGCTTCCACGGCAGAGTAGGCAAATCTCCCATCTCCCATCTCTCTTGGAATGGTGACCTTCTCACCGCAAAAAAATCATCGTTAACCACCTCGCCGCCACTTTCAGCAGCATCTCATCCTCGACCAACTACATCAATGCCTCAAAACCAAAAAAGCTTGCGATGAAGCCCGGAGAATCACTTTTCTCTCCGACAACTCCGAAAGCTACAACACCCCTCTCACCCTTTCTGAATTACACCAAGCCATCCATGACGCTGGTTGCACCTCCAAGGGCCCAGATAACATCCCCTACCATTTCCTGAAACACCTCCCCATCAAGGCCACCACTACTCTACTCACCATCTTCAACCACATATGGTCCTCACACTCCTTTCCTCCTATCTGGAGGACAGCTATTGTCATCCCCGTCCTTAAACCGGGGAAGGACGGTACCGACCCCTCCAGCTACCGCCCCATCGCCCCCACCTGCTGTCTCTGTAAAATTATGGAAACAATCATTAATCAGAGACTAAACTGGTTTCTTGAGACCAACAGAGTCCTCTCCCCTCACCAAAGCGGCTTCCGAAATTGTCGCAATACTCTAGACCAGCTAGTTACGCTCTACACTGTTTTCCGGGAATCCTTTGCAAAAAGGAACACCTCATTGCCATATATTTTGACCTCGAGAAAGCTTTCGACACTACTTGGAAATACGGCATTACCCGCAAACTTCACACCATTGGCCTCAGAGGCCATTTTCCCATCTTTATTCAAAACTTCCTCTCACCCAGTTTCAAGTTCGTATTGGCCACACTCTTTCCAACCCGTACCCCCAAGAAGAAACCGTTTCCCAAGGCAGCATCCTCTCTCCCACTCTCTTCAACCTGAACACCAATGACACCGCGAATAACCTTGGTCCCAACATCAAACGTACCTTCTACGTGGAAAACTTCACTTTCTTCTACTCCTCCCCTAGCTTTCCTATTGTTGAAAATAGGCTAAAAATCAGCCTCAAGCAGCTGCAAGTCTGGAGCAACAATAACGGTTTTAAATTCTCCAAAGACAAGACAGTCTGCATGCACTTTTGTCATTTTAACAACCTCCACCCCAACTTGAACTATGTGCTCAATGGCAATCGCATCCCTAAAGTTGAACACACAAAGTTCCTGGGTCTAGCTATAGACCCCAAGCTCACCTACAAGCAACACATCACCAACCTGAAACTAAAATGCAACAGCTCCCTCAACTTCCCCCGACTCCACTCCAACACCACTTGGAGAGCGAACCGCTATGCTCTACTAAAAGTTTCAGGCTCACCATTCGTGCCAAGCTTGACTATGGCAATATTGTCTACTGTGTCGCTCACAAATTATACCTCAACCACATCAGCACCATCCAAAATGAAGCCCTCAGTCTTTGTCTAGGTGCCTACAGGACCTCCCCAATCACCAGCCTTCATGTTGAAGCCAACGAACCCCATTTCTACTTAGATGTAGAACGCTTAGCCTCTCCTATGCTTTTAGAGTCCTCACCAACACCCAGAACCCTGTTTACGACCCCATTAGGTACCCCAATTTCTCCACCCTCTTTGATAGGACTAAAACCCTATCACTTCCCTTTAGCTTACACATGAAATCAGACCTCTTCCATCTCGGCATCAACCCCGCCACTCTTGGCACCTTCTCCTGGCCCATTTTCCTCCTTGGGCCACCCCATTCCTTCTGTCCACCTGGGCCTCTCCACTCATCACAAAACTCAAACCCACACTTACCTCTTCATAGATCTCCACAACCAAATCAAAGACCAACTCTCAAATTAAACCTCCATCTATACTGATGGCTCCAAGGAAGGCACCAAGACAGCTGCTGCTGCCGTCATCCAAGACATCACCCTCAGTAGCAGACTTCCCGACTACTCATCCATCTTTTCAGCCGAAGCTAAGGCCATTCTCCTCGCCCTCAACTTTATTAAGTACTCTTCGCTCAGCCACTTTGCCATTTTCTCGAATTCAAAGGCTGTTCTTACTTCTTTACTTAATCTTAAATGGGATAACCTCACAGGCCACTTCCTCCTCCGGAAATTCCTTTCTCCCAGGCTCTGCAAGAAAAGTGTTCCTTTCTTCTGGATACCCAGCCATGCTAGCATCGATGGCAATGACAGGGCTAATGCAGCTGCCATGCTTGCCCTCAACTTCCTCCCTACCTCTTTCCCCAAAACCTCTCTGACATCAAACCGCTTATTGCTTCCCTTGTTCGTGACCGCTGGCAAACCTCATGGAACTCCCAAATTGATAACAAACTCCACGTCATCCAGCCCACATTCCGATCAAATCCACCATTAACAACCACTCTTGTATCAACAACCTCTCTCGTATCGACAACCTTCATATTACCCGTCTTATAATTGGTCACGCCCACCTTACTCACTCCCACCTCCTTATTGGCTCCCCCAAGCCCTCTGCAACAATTGCCACTGCATCCTAACAATCCATCACGTTCTCCTGGCTTGCCCTCTGTACAACCTTCCCAGAGCTTCCCTCGCTTCGCACAACTCAATTGCTGAGTTCTTCCAGAAAAATCCTCCGGATAGAATAATCCCCTTCCTTCATGCTTTCCTTTACAACCATATTTAATTCTCCTCTTCCACCCCCTCTCTACTTTGCTTTTGTTTCAACCATGCACCTCCCCTCTCGATCACAGCTTTCTGACCTTTTGTTCTTGAATTTCTTTCATTCTCCCCTGCTTCCTTTCCTTCCTACCTCTAGAATGATCTGACCTCTCAGGCACAATTTTTCCCTTGTTGTCGTGGTGCTGTTAAGCCCTCATCAAACAAACAAACTGTTCTATTGTTATGTCTACAGCATTGCGAGAGTTGGGAACTGCAGAGCGATTCACACTGGTTGAGAAGTGTGTTTAAGTATAGTGATGTATACCTTGCATAGGTTAGCTTCTCTTGACTGAAAAAGAGAGGGCACATTTTATCTAGACAGGCCATGTGCAAGGTGATGTCATTGATCTTTGTAGCCTTCAAGAAACGCATCAGGAGCCATGCCTTATCCATGTAACCTAGCCAGAATTGTGCCGTTTTGCCCTTTTCTCCAGCACGCACCTTCGCTTTGTACTCATCATACTTCTGTATCCATTCCTTCCATTTGGAATTTTGCTTGACAGCGGAAAAGTGTTCAGAATTTGGTGTTCTTTTTCCAGAACTGACATTAGCTTCATTCCCTGCTCACCGATGACTTATCCATCTTCATCTTGAAATGAAACCCACAATAGCCGTTCTAGAGCTTCCATCGATGTTCTGATAATATGCCTGGCCCTGTTGTAGTGTTTTCCATTCATGACTTTTTCGATGGAACCACTTGCACACACTGCAGATTCAACTAACACTTCCACAAATCCAGTCCCTTTCATATACTTTCCTAATGCACCGATGTATGCACATGCCATGTGGAATGCCCCAAGTCGAATGACGACATTGCGAAATCGATCTGCATACGACCACAAAATTCAGTAGGCCTTCTTAGCAGCAGCCAGATCAAACGTATCTGGTATCTGGTACCCAGTCTGAGATGTGATTTGAGCAGTGGCGTATGACGTCATCAAGAGGCCATACGTATTGTGATTTAATGATATGACACTTTCTCAAATTCATTTGTTTATCTTGGCGTTGCCATACCAACAGCCAGTGGCGGGTGTGGGATTTAATTGGGGGGAGGGGGAGGGAGCGGGGTTAACACCCAATTTACATAATACTTAGCATTCATGACTGAGGGGCAAAATATACAATTTTCATTAATGGGAGGGGAACGAACAACACTAACAAAAATGAATGGGGAGACTACACCCCTCCCCCTCTGACGCCCCGCTAATGGAATAAGTCCTAATTAAAGGTATAACTTTGACCGTAAATGACCCAGATCTTGATTGCAACCAACCAGCAGCTTCAAATCATACAAAAAAAAAGCCTTTTTTTCTCAAATTCATTT
The DNA here is from genome assembly GCA_020152595.1 of Chiridota heheva. Taxonomy (NCBI): domain Eukaryota; kingdom Metazoa; phylum Echinodermata; class Holothuroidea; order Apodida; family Chiridotidae; genus Chiridota; species Chiridota heheva. The sequence continues at coordinate 921,973 of JAIGNY010001539.1, forward strand.
CTTCATCGTGGCGTTGCCAAGACAATGTTCCTTAAAGACATGAACGCGACCTCAAATGACTCAAATCTTGATAGCAATCAAGTGGGCAGCAACTAATCTATATACCCGAACACTTAAAGTGTGCTAAAATGTTATCCAGTTACAAAGATATGCCATTTTCTCAAAATTCCAGTTTATTTAGGCGTTGCCATGACAACGCCCTGGCGCTCACACCTACCATCAGTTTAATGGCAAACAAGCAGAAAATGATTGCTGAGGATCCAGACTAACTAAAGAGTGTAGTGAATGAAAATTCCTAGAGGGGTGGAGGGAGGGGATTCTACGGTTGGCCCACCGACTACTAGTAAGGGAATAGGCATTCTTAGAACACACGTGGGGGAGACCAGGGAGGGAAAACGAGAACGGGTATTACAACCCCTTAACGGATGATATAGCCGAAGAACTAAAGTGGATGTTCGAACATTACCCGGGGGTACACAAATATTGGTCCTATTACCCATACAAAGGATTACTGTTGAATAACAACAATGGAAAACCATACACCATGAATTGGGTGTTGGAATTTGATAGATTGCATGGGACCCATCTTTTTGATATTGTAAGTAGGAGACTAATAGAGTCTAACAGAAGGAGGGCCGTAAGTGACGCCCAAAGCATACCAGGAACTACAGATAGAGACTATAGGCCTTAAGTGTAGTACGGTGTAGGCATAGGACATAGGAAAATGCTACAGTGTGTATGTATATAAATGAAACCGATACTAGTTTATTATGTTTAAAATAATATATTTAATATATCTATATATATATATATATATATATATAAAATATATATATATATTTAAACAAATATGCATGTCACGTTGGTTTTGGCAAACTTTTGAAATATAAAAAAACTCTTTGAGGCAGATTTTGGCAATATAGATATACCTTCAATATATCAAAACCAGTGGCGTAGTTAGCATGAAAAAGTGAGGGGGCTTGAAAGGTTCTAGATCCACCTTCCCCCTCCTAAAGAAGTTGTCGAATTTAGCTCACTTACGAGGCAAATTTGTCTTTTAAAAGGAAAAAAATATATAAACAAAAATATCCCAATTTTGAATATTTTTTTGGATCCCCCTCCCCCTGGGTGTCTGCTAGAGTCATCCGTAGTCCCTTCCATATGACACGGAATGTGGAATGATCATAGCAGAATGGCAAATCCCCAGGAGTCCTTAATGAGTCCACTTCGGCCATTCCGCGGTTCGTCCCGAATAACACAGACTGCGGAATGGCCCTAACAGATCCACAGGAGACCCTAAGGATCCAGTAGGGCCATTCCGTAGTCTGTTCGCACAATACAGACTGCGGAATCGCCCTAACAGATCCCTAGGAGACCCCAATGGTCCACGTGTGCCATTCCGTAGTCTGTTCATACTATACAGACTGCGGAATGGCCGTAGCAGATCCTCAGGAGATCCTAGGAGTCCACTAGGGCCATTGCTTGGTCTTGTTCCATATGGCACAGACTGTGGAATGGCCCGTAACTTCAAAGGGTATTGCTGAATTACTTTCCTTGAAATGTACATTTCTTAGTACGACTGTCATTACCATACCTGAGTGATGAAATGGCTCCTGCTTTTGTCTGCTGAATGAGATGTAGACCTAATGTTTGTTTGGTTCAATATTACAAAATACGGAACATTACTTTCATATCATCTCAGTGTTAGTCAATATTAGATAATAATCTGATAATGAGAGATCATTTTTTGTTTACATAAACGTATAATCCTCACTAAACCGATGAACGACCAATTATTTTAACTTGAAGGATTTTAAACAAGCAATTCATAATAGTTCATATACCATCATTATAACAGTTTTGTGAACGTGTGTAACTGCATAATCAAATTTTCACAGACTGAGGTTTAGGATGGAATTTAAACAAATTAAATACAAATTTTGATCTGTCTGCCCAGTCATATATCGAGAATAGAAATGTGCATTAAAAATTGCTTTGAGCTACAACTTCTAAAATTCAAAGATTGTTCCATCTCAAACTTAATATTCTTTCAACTCGACTCGTCAATGAATCTGTAATGTTACATGATAAGGAAAACTATTTCATGGCATGTGTAAACAAACTTGAAAACAGCAGTAGTTTTGTAATTTACTGTCTGTTCCACGAAGCTCTCTGCCTGTCTGTCCGTCTGTTGTTAAGGGGACGTCTTTAAATTTCAGCCAACTCTTCATCACTGAACTTTTGATTCTAAAGAAAAATAAATAAAATCATTAGTTAATTTTGTATATGTTTAAGATTTTTACTATTAAAATGTCATAATCTGTGAAGGTCCTTGGAAAATGTGTGTGCACTGGAAGGGTGAATGATTATAGTATGATATTATATTAAGGACAGTAAGATTTGTACAAAGCAAATTAAACCTTTGTTAAAAATGCTTTGAAATCAAGTAAATTTCTTGAACTATTCTTTACGAAAATAAATACTGAAACTGAAGTAATCTTAATTTGGAAGATATATACCACATAACTATTCCAGTCAGCTGGAAGCGACTGTCCAGCATCTGAAAAATATGTCTGGTAGTAGGCCAAGGAGTTAGTTCTAATGACCGGCATATTAAGTGAAGAGAAATTGTAAAAACAAGGCGTAAGTAAAAGTATTTTGATTACATTTTACGTTTTACCTTGCTTTGCGTATTAAAATGAAATTTGTTAATTTTGTTCCTTTTTTTCATAAACACCATTAAAAACGCATGTAAATTGAAGCTTTCTAATTGGTCTTATTGTAATATACCTTTATGGCTTCGGGGCTCCCCCCCCCCCCAGATCTCCACCAGGATGTTACCCCTGCACCCCAGCAGTGTCTTTAAGTGGACCCCTGCACCCCTGACAGAAAATTGTCGAGGACTTATTTTCTGCTAGCTACATCCCTGGTTCATTTTCAATTTAATAAACACAATAAAAATGGCATCAAACTGAAGATGTTTGAATGTTAATGTTCTGACTCAGTCCTATATTTGTTGTTAAAAGTCAAAGGTTATATGCTATAATGTCAACAAGACCTTTTGTTTTTATCATCCAATTTCACTGAATGGGTGCAGAAAAAAGTAATCTTTACAAAGGTTATTCGAGATTCCTTCAGTACTGACTTTAAAAACTTGCAAGCAAGAACTGGGGCATGTACTGTATTTAGAAAGAGAAAAAAAAATTCTTGTATTCAAATTGGCAGAACACACCAATTCCATCCATAACAAATTTTCCTAAAGAATGTATGTACTGAGTATATTTGAATAACAAAGATTACGAAATCACCTGGTAATCTGTTATTGCAGCCTTTCTGGCAATCCAGCTTATGTCATTCGTGACTGCAGCACTGTCTTCCCACTTCATGTCCTAATTTTCGTCCAGAGAAGCTAAAAAAGCATGTTTACCTATTTTCTGATGAAAACAGGATTCCTATAATAGAATGACAATAAATTAGGGTTGGCGCTCTTGTCAAAAATTAGAGAGGGATTGTCCCCCTTTTACCCAAACAAAAAGGAGGAATTTATGAAAAATATATGTATGCAGCGGAATGGCCAGGGTGAATTAAGTTGGATGGGTGGAAGTGGAAGGGGAGGGGAGGTTGGGAGGGAAGGTGGGGGGGTCAAGCTGATCCTCGACCCCCGTCCAAGAAGAACAATTCACATTTAGCCCACTTCTTCTGGCAAATTGACCAAGGAAAAGGACAAAATAATGATTATACAAATACAAGTTTTAATTTTTTCTCTCAGAAAAGTGGGGGTAAACCCCACCCGCCCGTGTCCACGTCACTGTCTGTATGTGAGTATTTAGCTTGACCTTGCACCCAATGCCGCTGACTATACTACTATACTGCAATTGCACTATACTGTACACATTATATGTATATGCTCACAATCAGCTAACACTGTTCTGGCTGTCATGTTTTATGCAACTTATTACCATACTCTACATTGAAACATTTTCGCGATGTGTACGTTATTTAATTAATATTTGGTCTAATTGCTTAAATAATCATTTATTTTTTTAGCTCACGGGCAAATTTTACAACAATTTGGGGTGGTAAATAATATTTTTCTTACGTGCCAGGGCCCGGGCCGGGCCTAATAAAGGTGGGTGGCTGCACCTTCTTCCCCCTTCAGTTACGCCACTGGGGAGGTGTGGGAGTTAGGTGGTCAAATTTAGGAAGTCAAATGGTTAACCCACCATGGAAAACCCTGCATCCGTCACTGGAATACTGTAATAAGCCTTCCTTTTTGATAACTTTTGATACAAAATTCAGTCATCCGAAAATATTAGTAATGATTGCATAAAACATTAGAAATAAATAGTGAGACGTCTGTTATTAAAATCCCCACTTTTTGACCAAGAGCCCCTTTGAATTGTTGCCAGTGTATCCATAAAACACCCGGCATAGTAAGCTTATACAGAATATAAAAAAACACGGAGCACCTACAGTGGTCAAGGGGATATGCCCCTCGTATTGGGGTACATATGCATCCCCAAAAAGAGATTTATATCTCGTCGGGGGGAAATGAATATGTCAAACGCAGTAATAATATCCATACCTTTTATATCCCCGTCTTTCCCCTATCAGGTAAATCCTGGTGTTTTAACTGATTATGACAATAATAATAATGATAATGATTAATCTATATAGTGTTTTATGTATACAATCATATTTAAAAATGCTTTACAATGAAAACAATAAATAAAACTACCCATAAAAATGAACTAATTTAACTATTAAAATGAGTTTTGAAAAGATGAGTTTTAAGAACTTTTAGAAACATGGATTGATTTTCGGTTTGTCTGATTTTAAGTGGTAGTTCATTCCACCAAAGTGGTCCCATCCTAAAAAATGCCCTACCACCAAGTGTTGTGTGCTTTATGGTTGGTACATGAAGCCAAACTGCATTTCTATTACGAAGATTATATTTGGAGCGTTTAGAAAATATGAGTTATTGAAGATAGTTTGGTGAGTTCCTAAAATAATTCTCAGAGTAATTGGGAGCCAATGCAGGGAATAGAGAATGGAAGTTATATGGTCATATTTCTTAGCCTTTGTTACTATCCGTGCAACAAAATGTTGAATGGATTGAAATAAGTTACTTGGCATACCAGCCTGCCAGCAAGGAGGGAGTTACACTAGTAAATGTGGGAATGGGCTAACGCATGTACAAGGGATTCAACCGACTCGTTAGTTAGCATACTGATCATTTTTTCATTACATGGGTTTTTATATTTAGGTTGCAATCAAACCATTCACCCAAGTCACGCACAAAGTTAACAGCTTTACTGATGGTACACTGACAATCCTAGTAATTAGCTTTTTGAGCTGTTTGACATGTGCCAAAGAAAACAACCTCCGTTTCCTCATCGTGCATTCTTAGTTTGTTTAGTACCATCTATTTTCTTACATATTCAAAGCATCGCTCCATTGTTTAAATGGCTCTCATTTCGGATATGTTATCGGTGATCTTTAGATTTAACATCAATCGCTCCATTGTTTAAATGGCTCTCATTTCGGATATGTTATCGGTGATCTTTAGATTTAACATCAATCGCTCCATTGTTTAAATGGCTCTCATTTCGGATATGTTATCGGTGATCTTTAGATTTAGCATCAATTTATGATCATCTGCATCACCACTAATAATATCATTCCATTGTCCATGACGATCAACAGGTCTGACTAGAACCGGACAAGAGCTGTTTCAGTGCGGTGATGCGCCCGATAAGCTAATTGGTAATCAGGCAGCATTTCATTCTTATCAAGGTATCTATTCAATTTGACAATGACTGCCTTCTCGGTGATTTTGGATAAGAATGGCAGTTTGTTTACTAGTCTGTAATTTCTAAAACCTGTTGGTAGACCTTTTTTAAAAAAGTGGTGTTATCACTAATGTTTTCGAATTATGTGGAAATCTTCCTTCTGTAATGGAGGTGTTTACTATTTTTACTAATCTGAAGAAACATAAGCATTACCATTAATCTTTTCGCTCCTCAGTTTCAGCCTATAGGTTTCCTAAATTTGGCGTATTTTTAGAACAGTTTGTCAGTTTGTGTACAGAATTGGTCAAACTCAGCTGGCAAATGCTATAGCTGTAGAGTGACTTTCATATTTTGTTCGTGTTTTATTTGTTTGCTTTTCATGCTTTTCATGCTCTTTAACTAAATATTTTCCATACATAATAAAATAAGCCTATTTTCCCAGGGCATCCGTTGCCATTTCCCAGAATTTCGCGATTCTTCTGAGTTGCTGGGTCGGCACGTATTGTCTCTTGAAACCCTACCCTGTGTGATACTTTCGAGTAATATTCGCAGTAATTTAATGTTAAATTTAACTTCTATTAAACCAGTACATAAAAGTGTGAAATTGAAAGCAATGAAGTGCTGGGTCACTTTTTGAGATGATTTGCCATTTGCAGCGTTTTTCCTTACGACATGTAATTTCCTTTTCTTTTCTTTTTTAATGTAATGTAAATATCTTATCCAACTGTCCAATAAGGTCGTTAACTTTTCTAGCATACCTCTGTCAGGGCCGTAACAAGCAAGAATACAAGGGTGGGGTGGGGGTGGACAGGAAGGAGGAAAGGGAGGGGGAAGGGGTGGAAAGGAAGGAGGAAAGGGAGGGGAAGGGGAGGGAGGGGGAGTGCCCCAGAATAATGTGAATTTTTTTAGTACATGGCGGGGCTTCCCCAGAATAATGTGATATTTTTTAGTACATCCCAATACCCTCTAAAGTCATGACGAAAAGCTTTAGGGAGTGCCCCAGAATAATGTAAAATTGTTTAGTACATGGCGGAGCTTCACCAGAATAATGTGATATTTTTTAGTACATCCCAATACCTTCTGAAGTCATGACAAAAAGCTTTGAAATCTTTGTTTGAAATGATTGAATTATTGAAATCTTTATCAAGTAACACAACTTGACATTTTTATTTTCTGTTTCGAACTTAAATTATAAGATCTAATATCAAATATAATGTTTCGATGTTCCTTGATATATGTTACTAACATTAACACATAGACTCAAATGTTAGGAACTGTTTATTTAGTACAAGTTTCTCCAACGATGTTTTACTTTAAAGTTCAAATTTTGACTATAGTATTTCAAAATTTCAGGAGCTTCCGGCATGTGTGAGTGCTTTTCCCTGAATCTGTCATATATCTTGTGATTCGCGCTCGGATTGGCGATAACGCGCGAATATAGTAAACGCAGACCTCCTATCGCTGCATTAAACCTATCAACTACCCCCCATCTTCCCATCCCCCACCCACTCCACAAAAAACAACAAAAAACAATTGGGATAACTACGGTCATAACTTACATTATGGCAGTGATGGAATGAATATATCATACAATCTAAGTATAATATCTGTTGATCCCCTTCCACGAATTATGTGTTTTAGACTGCTAGAAGGAGAGTGTCAATTAATGAAACTTCAATTTTTTATCTGGGTTCAAAATTAAAATGTTAGGGATTCTTGCCTCAATTAAAATCGTTAAATTGTGATGTTCATAACTTTCACGTCACATCCGGTTGTGGATCGTACACACTCTGTATGTATGTAAAGTGTGCTGGTCATTTCCTCGGTGGATATTGATTGGTTGCCCGTTATTTGTGCATGACCAATCAGAAACGTTAACTTTTATCATATAATACTGCCCATGTTGACACGATATCTGACCTTAAATAGGACAAGATTTAACTCATATCTACACTCTAAAAAATGTTTTGTAAAAAGTTCCAGGTTAAAGCAATTCCATCAGTTTCCTGGTTATTTTCATGCCATTTCGATAGTTTTAAAAATCTTTAGCATAACTATCCTGGTGAAAAATCATTATTTCATTAAAAAATTTTTGTCCAGCTTGAAACACCGCTTCTGATTGGCCAATTTTGCCTCGAAGCATTCTGTTGTTGTTATGGTACGATATACGCGCTCGACGTTCAGAGAGGTTACATCAGAAGTTCATCTTAACGTTTGCGTGTGAAGTCGGCCTGTCAAATAAATTTGTGTTAGATAAATCCAAAAAGACGTTTTTCCATTGCCGTTACTTTTGTATGCTTTTAGTACATTGCTATTGGCATGGTTAGTATCTATTTTTCTTCGAACTCCATGAGTAAGCAGGCCGCATGTCATTAGGTCTAGTACTGTATGTAATTCAGTGTAATGCCTCAGGTTTGCCTATAACACTATGCTTACTCACGATGTTACACTACAGATAAACACAATATGGCCTAGGCCTAATCATATCCAACTGGGCACGTTTTTTAATGTTTTGTTATTGAACTTGGTTCTTTTTTTGTTGGTGTATTGTTAATGGCATGCTTGGTATTTATTTTTCTTCGAATTCTATGAGTAAGCAGGCCGCATGTCATTAGATCTAGTACTGTATGCAATTCAGTGTAATGCTTTAGGTTAGCCTATAACACTATGCTTACTCACAATGCTATTGGCGTGGTTGGTGATTATATATCTTTAAAATCTATGAGTAAGCACATGGAATGTAGTCAAATTTTACTAGTGAAATTTCACCAGGATTTCTTGGTGAAAACAACTAGGAAAGAGTGGGATCTGGAGATGCACTGCACCTGGCAAAAATTGTACCCTTTCCTGGTAAAATTTTACCAGAATTTTTTTGAGTGTAACACTTCATTTTGATATGCAAAATAAAGTTTAGGTGGTTTAGATTCAATTTGATTTGTTCAACTAATCTTCCCTAATTCCTTGATCCGACCAGAATTATTATATCCAGATGTGGGTTTATCTGGAGTTTAAATCTAGTCAATATCTGCGTTGTAAGTGTATAAATCTGGATTTTTTTGGGAAGAGGCCTCTTAATTTGATAAGTTTATTCAATTCCAACTCTATTCGGGCAAATCGAGTCTGGGGCATGCCAAAAATTACCCACCGGTTACAAAGGTAAACTGGTAAATTAAATCTCTATCAAACATTGCTGCTAACCGGGTAAATGATTTCTTTCAATTATTGTTGGAAAATATTCACTTTTCGGTATATTTTCTTTTTTTTTTGGGGGAAAATTTATACGCAGTTCCCAGAATTTTACTAAAGTTCCTACGTTCTAACTCTGGAAAGGAAATTACGGTCATCAGTATATTTCTAAAATTTATACAAAATACCAAAATTGTGTGAATTATGATGATGTGTTATTTGAGGGAACTTATCTCATAACTTTCTTCCAGTCTCACAACTTTTTTCCCAGTCACCCCATGCATAGTCAGAGGGTGTTGACGCAATGACGAATGTCGAGTTCATTATTACACTAACTTTTTCAAAGCCAAATTCAGAACGAAAAACACTTACTATTTTGGGCGTCTCTGAAAGAGAAAATTACTGAGCTTGAACAGATCTGATATCAGGCAATTTCATAGAAAACAAATAGTGCCATTAAATCTGCATTCATTCTATTCTCTTACAGTCAAAATATAATCAAAGGTTTAATATTTTGACGCTTGTACAAATTTGAACACTGCGCCATGACAGCAGCATAAATACATGAGTTGCATTGTTTGTTTGTTTGTTATTTTATTTGTGTTTTTATGATAATGGCTGGAATGTTCATAGTGGATCTGATATTGTTAATACAATGCATCTTATATTATTTACAGAGCCCAACATATAGGGACAGGTCACATTTCTTCTGTGCAGTCATGGATTTCAATTTTGGAGAATTTTGAAAAACCAAATCCACACCCCCAAAATAACAAAGGATATTGGTACCCATATTCATATACACGTATTCAATGTAAATATATGACCGGGAAGGTAATTGTTTTCTTAAAGAGGATAGTAATTGCAGTCATTTGAGCTAAGTTAGGATTAGGTTAGTGTTAGGGCCCAGAATGTAAGCCAATCAGACAAGAGGAAAGTTGTGCTATTGCTATCCTATTTGGGAAAACAAATTCACGACCGAGAGGGGAAGGGGAAATTCACCCCTAAAAATGTAGCATGTTAATACTCATTCTTAATTTTAGAGGGTGTTGCTCTTAACACATGAAATAGTTGTTCTCTATATCTATGCATATAAACGTGACCCCTTGTAAAGGAGTTCATAGTCGAATGCCTTGTTTAATCAATATACCAACAGTTTGGAGAAATAACTGATTCTTTTTTAAAAAGTCTCATCTACCTTATCCATATTATTTATGCATATTGTTTTTGCCAATATCTCTCCAAAATTGACGATAGTGCCCATTTTCCCTGTCTGACAATACTGGGCTTAATAACAGTCACCCTTAGTAAAAAAGCGAGAGACATGTTAAGCATGTTAAAGAAATAGTTCAGAGGTCAAGCAAGTCTATCTTATATGAAAGAGGACTTCAGAAGAAACAAAATGGTGAGGAAAGCATTCCCTTAAGAAGATATTTAAATTTAAAGTTTGGTATAATTTGTGTAAAAACGACTGAAATCAGAATAGTTGTGATATCATACCCTCAGATTTTTAAAGTCTTGATGTATTCTATCATATTTTGTTCTTCGATTCTGTGGCTTAAAAACCATGGAATATGTCAAAAAAGTAGTAAAACTGAATCTTTGAAGGGTATTTATAATATACCATTTGAAGAAAATTTGATGATAAATAATTTAAATAGTAAAAACATTAAATATACTTTCTTTAAAATACATAAAGACTTTGAGGAATCTGAGGCTGTGACGTCACAACTAGTCTGATTTTAGTCGTTTCTACAGAAATAATACCAAGCTTTAAACTTGAATATCTTATTAACGGAAAAAATAAATGATGCTTTCTTCACCATTTTGTTTCTTTTGAAGTTCTCTTTCATCAAAGATGAACTTGCTTGACTCCTGAACTAATCCTTTAAGGGTGCGGCTTGCTATGAATGTAACTCTCCCTTCTGCCCTTACAAATATATAGTCGCGGCGGTTACGAGTGCTTTGGATACCAATTTACAGCCCTTACCGATACAAGTGCTGGTAACGGGTAAATGACAGTGGGATACCCTCCTCCCTGTACCGTATATCTAGAATACTTCTCACACGGGCACATGGAGGTATAACACTGACAAGGAAAACACAAAACGACACATGATGAAAGAAAACGTTTAAAAAAGAAAGAAAGAAAACATGGTGGAGAACCTGAAATGAGACGAAGGTTGCCGTGGCCTGCAGGACTAAGTGGAAGCATTGCGTTGAGCCTAAAGCCACTTGGAATTGACAACTTTTCGTATCACTATTCATGTGATAATGCTGTCCATTCAGCCATTTGTTATAGATTGACAAATACAGAAGTTATAATGTTTGATATAAATGTCACGAATCTGTTAAAATAATTATCATTGAGGAAAGGTGTTCAAAATTGACATTGTAGTCAAGGTCCAAAGTTTCTGTGAAACGTTGAGTAAGAGCAGAGCCTTAATTCCTAGGAGAAAATGGAGCACAGCCCTAATTCCTAGTGGAAAATGGAGAAGGGAGGGGAGGGGACCATAGGAATGTTCAGGCAAAATCTTTTAAAAAATACATAGCTTTTTGAAAGCAAAAAAGATTGTTCCCCACTTTGTGGCTCGTATGACCCTATGTCTCTTACTTTGGTGAAGGAGAAAATGCGGCTTTGCTCAAGAAATGACATAAGCTGTAGGCCCTTATATTTAATTTGAATTTTGTTTATTACAAATATCATTGTTATTTATGCGATAATACTGGCCTGAATCCATGGGTATAGATGCCAAATATTTGATAAACATGACACGAAAATTTTAAAACAATTATGTTATTTGATCAAGCCAAAGAGCTTGTGGAAGCCCTTTGATCAAACATCGTGTCATTCTCTTAAGTGTTTATAAGGTCATTGCTTGAATAAAGACAACTTAGGTCATTCCAGTGAGGTCATCTATATATAGGGTGTGTACATACAAACATTGCTGACTTTATAATGCAATAAGGGGCACCAGCTCGACGTCGCTCTTTGCATCAAGTGGTAACGAAGTGCTAACTTTCTTGCAAGAAACCGATTTTCGATTGAGAAAAGGTGTCGATGCATTAAGACAGATTCTGTAAAAGATTCCACTCTATGTAACCTCCAATTATGGGTAATCTAATGAGTAATATGCGTGATATCTCTCTTGTTCTTTTTTAGTGGTCTTTTGAGTAACTTTTGTCAATCAGGATTTTTGTAGTGTAGTGGTATGGCAGAATAAAAATGGCTACTTATAGACAATTCTCATTTCAGATTTTTGCCATCACGATTGTGTCATTGGTATACACGTCCGAGGGGTTTTCCACCGGAGCTGGTAGTGATGCGTGTATTAACCTTCTTCCAATCCATGACAATACTTCGCTTTTGACTGGAAACCCACCGTGGATTCTAACTGTCCTCTCCACTTCGTACACACCCGGCCAGGCTGTCAATGGTATGTAGAAACACATACGATGTAGGCTATAGTGATAAAATGTATAGACTTGCTTTGCTGGGAAGAGACTGAATTGGGGGTTGGGAATTCAAAAGAACAAGACCGCCAAATAGATATTCTTTGAATGATATCGAATTGATCATTCAGAAAAGAAAAAAATCCCTTATGAGTATACTGTTTGTTGTATAACTGCCCGAAAAATGTATCAGCAATGTAGAAGAAAAAAGATTCGCTCTCCGAATCCTTCATTTCCTAATAACCGACCACTCACTTTCCAATCATTGCCCTATACTTCCCATTCATCGAAGCCTCTCTCTCAACACCCCTCACTCCCCGATTACTAATCCTCAATCTAATCACCGACCCCTCCCCCACCCCCAACCCCTACACACACACTCTAATCACCGACCCGGGCCTCACTCACCGATCACCGACTTCTCTCTTTCGTTCACTAATCCTCACTTCTCTGAAAGTTGGAAAATTGAAAGTGTTGATGATACGTGGGTCGTTTGTTAAGAAGAATCCACCTGAGTAGACGTGTTGTTTTGTGCCGACAATTGTGGATTAAAGCTATCGGAATATATTCCATTGCTCACCCATGTATTGCAACTAGGGCCGTAATTCCAGGGGGACATGTCCCATGGGTAGGGCAGGGGGAGGGGGTAGGGGGAACATGTCCCCCACTTTTCAGTAGAATTTTAAACATTTAGTACATTTTTATCTCACCACTATTTGGATAAGAAGGTCATGTCCCCCTCCCCAACCCCCACATACACACACACACACTTTCCAGACGAGAATCCAGACGAAAGTTTTTCGGTTATGTCGAGATATGTACCATATGATTTAACATTTCACACATTCACAAACAAATATTTACAAGCCAATCAACAACCGCCGCGGAAGTGACATGAAAAGTAGGTATCACATTTACTGGTGACTAGCCAAGGAATTTTGTTGTGACAGATTCCAACTTTAACTTGAAAATCCAACTTATTTGTTGCAAAGAAATTGATCGAAGATCAAAATCTTATTTAAATGTGACCATGGACGCAATGGTAACGAAATGAATAATGTTCGGGATCAGTAAATTTTGTGACTTGAAGTTGAACAAGAATGAACGGGTGCAGTATTTGACTGTAGCTGGTCTTATATTCTAATCATAAATTTAATTGAAGTATTTTTGAAACGTACATTATAACATTTCACTGAAAGCAGGAAATGATAACGGAGTAAATATTTGCTTAAGCTGTTAACTGTTAACCATTGTGTGGCCTGTAATTATTTCAAAGGAGCTTCATCAACTTGTGCATAGTAGCCGAAACGCCAATGATATAAAATCTATTCGAAAGCGTGTCTATGATTTTTTAAGTTGCCCTTACAGGATTGTTCTGTCACAAAGTTAAGAATTCTTAATATCAGCTACAGACTGACAGAGCTACTCCAATTTAATCCACCTTTTTGGCTTTATTGTGGTAGTTACTACTATCATTGATATTTTTCAAGATACCATAATAAGTTCTCTAAAGTGCAAGTAAACTCATTCAAAAAATGTTTTATTTCTTATTTACAATTTATACATCTTTCTCCACTTAAATGATATACACTCTACCAAATATTATAACTATCATTCAGTTATATATCCTTTGCGACTTCATGCTCGGGACATTAATTGCCAGATTCTATGCCCATCATAACAGGCCAATATGTTAACAAAGTTAAGCAAAGTTGAGACAGCTGCCGGAAATACTAAAGTTCTTGGCAAAAAAATAAAACTAAATTGACATGATGAATTTAAATTTTTCACTTTCACAAGATCAATTGTTTGTCTGAATTGAAATCTGCAGTTGAACTTGAACACAACGACAGAACTGGCAACAACTACAGAACGTATCGTGGAATCCTATTACAAGCAAGGCAGAGAAGTACTGGAGCTCTAGTAGGGAGTTGGTCACTGACTGATGGATTCCAGTGGCAGGACTGTCCGCAGTCAGCCACAGCCAGTATTACTCAGACATCTAATAACATAAAACTGGGTTTAAACCTCTTTAGCTGGACCGCTGCTCGTAATGTTGGAACAGTGTATTTCTTGTAAGTTCTTCCCTCTTTATACGAATTAACTGTTTATTCAAAACAACTGAGTCTGTTGTCCTGAAATCGACAACTTTTATCATTTTCGAAATTGAGGAATATCTATGCTAATTCATATTCGTTCGCGTAGCTTGGCTGTAACATTACACTATCATATTAGACGTTACACAGCCGTTTTCGTTATGTGTGATTGTTATCAAAAAATGCGGTTTGACCCTCCGTACATAAACGTACGTAAAAAAATGATATGATAGCACAGCATGAAGGTTGTTGTTGCACATTATGCCTACGGATTTACCATCGTTTGATCGTAATTTCTTTCATTTTAACCCGTTTCTGAATGCTGACGTTGTCGACGACGACGACGAGTGAACACACAATTACAATGACGGGGTTGTCGCCTGCGTAGTCGGTTATGATAGTAACAATGCTATCACGAAACGCTTAATACGACCCGGACGAGAATACATGTACGATGTACAAACAGACATAATATCGACAACCAAGTCAACGTCCACGGCCTTTGATAACCAGTTGTGGTGCACTGGCGTGTCTATCCAACCCAGGCTTAAACCCAGGCCTCGTGGTCTGTATACATGTATGATAACCGCTATACCACAATAAGTAGACATTGCGAGATTGCTGTGCTTTATATTGGGGACAATGGGGTATATGACTAATAACTACAGACTGACAGTTCCAGTGTTCCGGCTGTATCGAAAGAATTATCCTGCCATGTACACAAAGAATTACAAAATAATCTTCAACATATCCCCTGCAACATGATATAAAATTTACGCTATTGATGATAATGTGCGAAACAAAAACATCGAGCATTAATTCACCGTGCCAATTTTCAACTTACGCACACAGTGATATGATAGCATATCATGAACGTTTTTGTTGGCGCAATAGGCATACAGACTGCCAGTCTCGATGTAGTTTGCATTCTGAAATGTATCCTACGCAAATAAAATTAAAACAATGTAGATCTTCAACACATCCTCAGCAACAGAATACAAAAAGTACGCTATTGATGATAATGTGAGAAAGAAAAACATTGAAAATTGAGCATTACGTCACGGGTATATTCCGTGCAAACTGACTTACGCGTTTCTAGTTCACATATAATTGTTTACTGTAAGTGAATCGACCGTTTCACGTCTAGCATTACAGGTCACTGCCCAGGTCAGATCTTTTCATCGGTTTACTGAAAAAAACAGACAGGCCAATCGCAATCGCGGGACTGGCTTTTTTGTGCATATGAAAGTGATCTTCATTCATGAATATTCAACATTCAACTTTTACTGTGCAGTATTTGACGTTTCCAAACTCACGCGAAGTTTGTGTTACAAGTATACAGGAGAGAGCGAAGACTTATGGGTAATGTTACATTGCGGACGGCTAATTTAAAAATAAGTTTATCGATTTTGAAGAATATACAGTTTGTCGATTTCGACGAAATGCTCTGACTGTTAAATTTCCTTTGAACGTTGCTGTTGATCGGAAAATCTGAAGCAATTTTCAAAAAATTCTTTAAGTTTTCAGGAAATTTTCTTTATTTTCGTGCAATTTCCTTCAATTTCAGAAAGTTTCCTTCTTTTCCCAGAATTTTCGTCAATTATTAAGAAATATTTTTTATTTTCGGGAGATTTATTTCCAATAATTTAAACATATTTTCCTTCTAATTACACAATTTGTTTTCAATGTTATGCCTAATGATTTCGCAAGTTTACTCAAATCTGGTATATGCAGTTGGGGAATTTGAACTCCTTTAGAAGGGTGGGGGGAAGGGGGGGGGGGATTTAGTCAGTGTGTTCCGCTTGCTACGCCTCTGGTATACACTTGTTCTCACGTGCCATGTGATAAAACACGTGTCATGTGATAAAACAATCTTAATACAGTTTATATACAAATAAGGTCTTGGTAAGACCGACTGTGCGATCAAGCTATTTATCGAAGCATGCGAAGTAAACGTAATTAAAAATGTTTTTAGAATATGCAGCAGTTAAATAATAGCGTAATGTCTTTTTTTTATATAACTTTGTTTGAAGTGATAAATGTTTAGTCTAAAGAATAAGATTTTCGATGCTTATCACAAAAAATATATTTGTTATTTCAAATCATGAGACTTTGTTGTAAACAATGAATATATAAATCTTATTCGCGGAGACTATCAAATATATTTTCTTAAGATAAAGCTTACTGTTATGTTGATATAGACAGATTTAAAATTGGAAAACAGTATTAAGGGTAATGGTTGTAAAATATCTCCAGATGGGGAGTGTACTGGACTGCTAAATCAAATTGATCTTTTGAATGTAATACCTGATTACGATTATTCGCAAAATTGATATTTTTCTCATATTCGAATGCAGGGCTACCATAGTTGAAACATTTGACAGATACTGGGTGGGGATCGAATCCAGAGATTTACAACTTTCAGGTAAGATCATCATTCCTTTGACAATAACTCCACACAATTCTTGTTTACTTTACTTGCCCCCGGCGGTCAAGATACGACTGATTAGACAAGTACTTTAATTATCTTTATTTTACTTCGTCAAATAGACCCACAGCAATGATGCTGGTATTATTCAAAAGAACTTGAATAGTTCTTTTAGATAATGTAACTTTTGATGGCAGTATGGTGAAGATGTTTGGAAAGAGATGGGTTAAAACAGAAAGAAAAAAATGCACAAAACTTAACGAAAAAAGATTACTTGCAATATTTCCAGACCTTGCTTTTGCCTGAAAACCTATTAGGAACTTACAAAGACAACAATGCATGCAATTTCGGTCGAATATTGACAGTTCTTATCATCAATATGATTTTTGGCCAAAATGTGTGAAAATTATCATGATTTTTAACCTATTTTACACTAAAAATTGGCAAAAATCGTAGTTTCTGATCGCAATACGACCGCCGTAAGCAAAACATAATGTCAGAAAACTTATTTCACATATTTTCAATAAATACAAAGAGCAGCTACCCACTCTTTCCTCACACCGTAATACAGGTTTTAAAACAAACTCAAATACAAAAACATACGCATTGTAGTGTAGAGGTAACGTGTAACGCGAGCGGCCAGGATTCGAACACCGAACATTTGCGCTGCTATATTTTTCAGCATGTAATTACAGCTGTGATTATTGTTTATTTTCATTTGTTTTGCAAGTTTTGCTGTGAGAAAAAAATAGATTAGTAACATTAGAAAAAAAAAATCACAAACAATGTAAACAAATTCTCCATTTTCATTATTCATAACACATAATACAAGTTCGAAAATATTAATCAATTTTGACCCAGTTTTGCCTAAAATTTGCAAATTTATGTTGATATTTTCTTAAGTTTGACTTATTTTTTATTGAAAAGTGTATTGTCTTAGCATTTATATAAACCAAACTTGTAGTGATAGAAAACGAAAGAAAAGTTGTGAAAATTAGTTTAAAAAATGAAAAAGTTCCGAAAAATTGCAGTCACGTTTTGCCACTGCCCCCTGGGATTCTAGGAGTTAGACTTTCCTTCATTCTCATTTCTACATGCATCTTTACTCTTGCTTTTTTTTTGATAGATTAGCACAAATTGTGTACGAATTTTGCTATATATTACAGAATAAGAAAATAAACTAAGCCAGAATGTGATACAGTTTTACATCTTGATACTATTGTGAATTGTAATATATATATAACAGAAAACTATTACAGAAACATATTGGTGAAACATTGATGTTGATATGTTATTCCAGTTCGGACATGTATATATCATTTCAAAAATTTCACCAGTGTGTACCTCGCAATGTACAGCGCGATGTCGTAATTGCAAATCCAAGACAATTTCTTCATTTAATTCTTTGAAAATTAAGTGGTTTTCTTTTAAATTATTGGAAACAATCTTTGTTTAATTGTTGAGGTGGGTTATAAAATGCACTTTACAAGAACATGTTTAGACCATCTGCTCATGTTTTACTAATCTGCTCTAAATAAAAAAAAACAATATATATATAAGAAATTGGCATGGATCAGCATGAGATCACACTGTACACTGCTATGACTACGCTGGTCACTTTTCAACACCCATTTTGGTAAAATATTTTAAATGTAATAACATCTAACCGTAATATGAAATTAACACGAATATGTTTCTTTGATAGTCCACTATCAAATGAATGACAATTCCACGAATAATCCTTAAATCCATGAGCAAGATAATCAAGATGATGGATATGCAACGATTTAATTTGTACTTGCCAAAATCCAATCTTAAGAGTAAACTAAACCTTTTTCGTAATTTTTCTAGTTGTGTTTTGCGTGTATTTTATACCTTTTCAGACCAATTTTAGCTGGACGTGATTACTTTAGCATTTAGACAAATCAACTGCTGAATAAATTGTCTCTTTGTTATCTAAGCAATTAGTTGCAGTTGCTGGACAAAAAGTTGTAAGCAACAATGCGCCTGTGTATAACAAGTATACCCATGGGTGTAGCCATGGAGGTCGACAGGGTCGTATGACCCCCCTCCCTCTTCCCCCCCCCAAAAAAAAAAAAAGAAGAAGAAGAAAATAAATGGGTAATGGTAAAATGGTAAAAAGCGTTAGAAAAATGCTAAAAGATCCAAATATTTCCCTCGGCGACCCCCTCTCCCCCACTTCCTAATCCGAAAGACTGGCTATGCACCCCCGATAACGTACGTATGATGAGTAGTTAAAATAATTTTTTAACACGATCGTCCCATACCGCTCCTGAATTGTGAGACGACCGAGAATCCCAGTATTTGATTGTTCAATAAGATTCTCCGAGTTTACGATTGGTTTATTTTGGACACCTGTATTTTGGCCTTGTGACATTATTTAAATTAGTTTTCTATAGATAATCTTCCTTTTTGTTTTGCAAGTATTTTACTTTAGCAGTTTATGTCAGAACAAGTGTCCTTTGATTCCTGGTGGTTAATTTCCAAAGTTCTGCCCGTTGTATTGATTAACAACCTTCATTTTGAAATTTCAGGTAAGTGCTTAACAAAAAGCCAGGCTTCAGGTAATTAACAACTTTCAATTTTTAATACAGCTGATGGCACTTTGGATACCATTCCACCGTCTATTGTTTGCCCGCCATCAAACCAATTGCTTCGTCAAAACATAGGTAATGGTGCAGTTGTCCAATGGGGAGAAATAGTATGTGATGATGGTGTTACAACATGCGAGAGCTCGTCCGGGACTGCTTTTGGTACTGGTCTGACTCCTAATAGATGTACTTGTGCAGACGGAGCTGGAAACATTGGTGTATGCTATATTTATGTAACCGTTGCTAATGGCATAGGTAAAGAAAGTAGCTGCCTTATCACTTAACATAAGCAAATCTATTGAATGGATTAATTCAATCAAGAGTAAACTAATTAGAACCTTACTGTGACAAAATTACTAGACCTTTCTCTCATGCATTTTAAACATCATATACATGCATCCCACACAAACTGTCATCTTGTAACAATTCTAAAGGTGTTAAGACACGAGAAGGCAATACTAACTCAATTTCAAATATGTGATGTATGACTGGATCCTTTTAGTATTTTGATATATGAATTACCTAACTTTCAGTTTTCTGTGACTATTCGTTGAAAAATGCTGCAAATTTTGACCAAAGGTCGTTTAACATACCCGAATCAAATATAAACAAAATCTTAGGAAGAAATTCAAAAAAGGTTTTCAGCTGTCAGGAAATACATTACAAATCTTACATATACAAAATTCCAGACTCAGCCTTAACTCAAAAACAAAAAAATGAGCTATTTCCGAAATTCTGAAACTGTATGAAACTGCAGGCCCGTAGACAGGAATTTGAAAAGGGTTTCGTTTTTCGTATAAAAAAGTAACAAACATTAAAGTTCCAGGTGCTTATTTTTCTTTTAGATTTAAAAGAGCACCTTCTCAACAAAAAGGGGGTTCGTTTTTTGTAAGAATGTCAACGAAGTATAAAGTTCTAGGTGCTTATTATTCATTTAGATTTCAAAAGGGCACTTTCTCAACAAAAGGGCATTCGTTTGCTAGGACATGCAACTCTAGAAATCAATATACCTTTAAAAGAAAGATATAACTATTAGTCAGTACAATAATTGTAAGAAATGTATATTACTAAATGTATACATAACAACTAATATAGTTGCTACAGCAAGTAATTGATGTTAATTTTGTTCTTTTGGTTTTCATGAAGACGTCACACCCCCTTTAATTGAAAATTGTCCAACTGAAGCCATCATTGGAAGAGGAACGACGGATTTCATTCCTGTTGATTGGCCAGATTTGAATGTACTCGATAATAGTAGTGGTGTCGTCGTAACAGTTGTTGGTCAGCCAAACTCTGAAGGTTTCTACCAATCAGCAGCGGAGGGACGACAATACACGATATTGTACATATTTTCGGATGTGTTTGGAAACGAGGCAACATGCGCATTCACACTTATCGTTATTGACAGTAAGATGTGTTATTATTACTATTCCGTACGGGACCGGCCCAACATTTTGATAAACATTTTACCCAAATAATAATTTCTTAATTTTGACAAAATTAGCCAGATGTTTTGATATTTTAGTATGAGTACAACAATTGGAAACCTGACTGACCCAACAATATATTTTGCTGGTGAGCATTTTTCTTCGTAGGCCTCTTTTTATTCTGTTTGGAAGACTTTAGTCATTGTTTGGCTTGAATTTATCTTTTTTTTTTATTGAGGGCAACTACTCCCACCCCGTGCGCTTGGGTGTTGATCCATCTTAGTTCATTTGAACTTTGAAAAGTAATCGCCATTCAGCAAACATGAAATACAAGAAAAGCTATTTCTTACTTAAGATAATAAATTATCAAAGCTTAATGAGTTTTAGCATATTAATACAAGCTTATTGTCAGTTAGGAATTGGTCTAAGTCAGTAATTCGTAGTGAAAATATATCTATGAAGACAAAAACACCATTTTAAAATTGGTCGTCATTGGGAAAAAAAAATCATAACATGTGACGACAATTTGTATTTTTCTCACCATTTATGTCTTTCGTACATGTTTGAATACTTCTAAAGGCTGGATGAATTAATCTTCTAATCATGTCTACTATCACCACCAGCAGTATGTACACTATCCACTTCGGGAAATCACGATCGGGAAGTACTTGGCAACCATTACCCATAATGCAGTCTTCCAATTATGAATATGTCTATATCAACATAACAGGTAGCAATGGTTATTGATTAAAATCAGTCACTGATCACACAATGCATCCGTACAACTTTAAGGCTTGTTTTTGAAAGGGAAGGGTAAGAATGTCAAATATGATCTATTTTCTTTATTACAGCAAGCAATATACCTCCGAGTATCACATGTGATAATCAGGTCATATCAACCACAAGTACTACAGGAACTACTGTCGTTTTTGAGAATGATGTCACATGTATGGACGTTGAAGATGGTGGCATTACTTTCAATTCTTTCCCTCAAAAAATAAGTTGCAGTCGAAACAGTGGAGACTTTTTCCAACTAGGACAAAATATTATTAGCTGCACTTGCACAGATACAGCACAGGTAGTAAACACCTGTAATTTCATCATAACTGTTAATGAACAAGGTTAGTAGTGGTTACACTGGTTATACCTGTAATACTAATAATTAAAAGACGCAAAAATATATCTTTGAACTTAACAAGTGTGTTGATAGAGTATTATGCATGTTATTATGCAAGTGGATTTAAAAGAATTTCTCCATCAAGCCACTTGCTATTTCTCTCATATTTCTGTGTCGATACGCCATCCGCGGTGAAATGTTTTTTTTGTTATTTAATATTTGTTTTGATAAAACTACCGACTTCATTCATATCCTGTGGTTTAAATCAGAATATTACAAATACTAAAATTGTTAGCTTGTATCTTCACGGATTGATATATTCTTAAGTAATCAAAATAAATATTTTCGTGTAATTCAATGCTTATAAACTGTCATGATATTCAAACATAAATTAGGTGGGTCCAAATAGAATGACCAAGTTAAGTCATCTTTCAAGGTATAATCCCCAATACCAACACGATGCGACTGTTTTGTAAGTAAATTTCAAAATGTTATTAAGTTTCCTTATCACAGCAACCAATACACCGCCAAGTGTTACGTGTGGTGGCAATCAGGTCATATCAACCACAAGTACTGCAGGAACTACAGTTGTTTTTGAGAATGATGTCACATGTACTGACGTTGAAGATGGTGCCATTGCTTTCAATTCTTTCCCACAACAAATAAGTTGCACTCGAAACAATGGAGACTTTTTCCAGCTAGGACAAAATATTGTTTCCTGCACTTGCACAGACATAGCACAGGCTGTGGATACATGTAGTTTCATTATAGCTGTTAATCAACAAGGTTGGTACCTTTTTAAAAAGTGTTAAAGAAACTTAGTTTGGAAATTAAAATATCACCAGTAGATATTGCGTGCAGCGGAAAAGGTTAATGTAGAGAATATCTTGCTTTCAAAGAGCAACTTGTCAGGTAGATTACAAAGATGACCACTACCGAATTACGTGCATGATTATTCGTATACTGTCGGGTTGGTACACGGAACCGTCCGGTGTGTGTGGACGGGGTAGGGGGTGCGGGGTGTGGTAGCTTATATTCGTAATTGCTTTTAGGTTAAATATGAAGACTTTTTAAGATTATTACAAATATCTTATATCAACTTCTTAAATTAACAAACTTGAAATTGGGTGAATGATTATCCATTTGGAAAATATATCAAAGAATTTTGATTTTGAGTCTATTGTTTATATAGCTTTCACGTGATCTTATAATCAAAGTGACTTTACTATAGTCCGTACAGGGTAACCCCATGAACAATACCTATCGTTTATAAAAGCGATGAAAGGAAAAGTTGAAAGAATGTCAAAACTTGTATTAATTTGTTTTGTTACAGTCGTTAATACACCGCCAAGTATCACATGTGGTGGAAATCAGGTCATATTAACCACAAGTACTGCAGGAACTACTGTTATTTTTGAGAATGATGTCACATGTACCGACAATGAAGACAGTGGCATTGCTTTCGATTCTTTCCCACAACAAATAAGTTGCACTAGAAACAATGGAGACTTTTTCCAGCTAGGACAAAATATTGTTTCATGCACTTGCACAGATACAGCACAGGCTGTTGATACATGTAGCTTCATTATAATAGTTAATCAACAAGGTTGGTACCGTTTGCAAAATTGTTAAGGAAACTTAGTTTGAAAGTTAAAAAGATTGACAGACGATATAGTGCATGCAGCAGAAAGGGTTAACGTAGAGGGTGTTTTACTTTCAAAAACCGACTTGTCAGATGGAATTCAAAGATGACCACCACCCTAATCACGTTCATAATTATTCATATACTTGTGTGCTGATACACACACCATCCGTGGAGGGGAATAAATATATTTATACCATAAAGTCATGCATTTTTTAAAGTTAAGTGTAATGAGCTTTTCAGATTATCAAAATATCTTAAATCATCTTCTTAAGTTTTCCAGCCTTAAATTAGGTGAATGATTATCCCTTTCACCTAAACAAACCGTTCTTAGGCCGTGCAGGACAAACTATTCAACAATAGATATGAATTAGAAAATTTTCATTAGTCACTCGTCACATGATAGCTTGTTTTTAAAGTAAAATGGTTTTTAAAGAATGTTAAATTTGTATAAGTTTGTTTTATCGCAGCCGTCAATACACCGCCAAGTATCACATGTGGTGGCAATCAAGTCATATTAACCACAAGTACTGCAGGAACTACTGTTGGTTTTGAAAATGATGTCACATGTACCGACAATGAAGACGGTATCATTGCTTTCGATTCTTTCCCACAACAAATAAGTTGCACTCGAAACAATGGAGACTTTTTCCAGTTAGGACAAAATATTGTTTCCTGCACTTGCACAGACATAGCACAGGCTGTGGATACATGTAGCTTCATTATAGCTGTTAATCAACAAGGTTGGTACCTTTTTAAAAAGTGTTAAATAAACTTAGTTTGGAAGTTAATAGATTGCCAGTAGATATTGCATGCAGCATAAAAGGTTAATGTAGAGAATATTTTGCTTTCAAAAACAAACTTGTCAGGTAGATTAACAAGATTACCACCACCGAATCACGTGCATTATTATTCATATATTTGTGGGGTTGGTACTCGGATTTTATGGTGTGTGTGTGTGGGCAGTGGAGGTTAGGGGGAGGGGGGGGGGGCGCTTACTTTCGTACGTGGTTTTAGGTTAAGTATGAAAATCTTTTAGATTAATACAAATATCTTATATCAACTTGTTAAATTAACAAACTTAAAATTGAGTGAATGAATATCTATTTGGGAAATGTATCCAAGAATTTTAATTTTTAATGTACTGTTTATGTTGCTGCCACGTGATCTTATACTAGAAGTAACCTTACTATAGTTCTTGCAGAGTAACCCCATGAACAATACCTATTGTTTTTAAAAGCGGTGAAAGGAAAAGTGTAAGTATAAGAAAAATTGTATTAATTTGTTTTATTGCAGGAGCCAATACACCGCCAAGCATCACATGTGGTGGCAATCGGGTCATATCAACCACAAGTACTGCAGGAACTACTGTCGTTTTTGAGAATGATGTCACATGTACTGACAATGAAGACGGTGCCATTGCTTTCGATTCTTTCCCACAACAAATAAGTTGCACTCGAAACAATGGGGACTTTTTCCAGCTAGGACAAAATATTGTTTCCTGCACTTGCACAGACATAGCACAGGCTGTGAATACATGTAGCTTCATTATAGCTGTTAATCAACAAGGTTGGTACCTTTTTAAAAAGTGTTAAAGAAACTTAGTTTGGAAGTTAAAAGATCGCCAGTAGATATGTTGCATGCAGCGGAAAAGGTTAATGTAGAGAATATTTTGCTTTCAAAAACCAACTTGTCAGGTAGATTAAAAAACTGACCACCACCGAATCACGTGCATAGTTATTTGTATACTTTCAGATTGGTACACGAAACCGTCCGGTGTGTGTGTGTGTGTGTGTGTGTGTGTGTGTGTGGACGAGGGTAGGGGTTGTAGCTTACAGTCGTAATTGCTTTAAGGTTAAATATGAAGGCCTTTTAAGATTATTACAAATATCTTATATTAACTTGTTAAATTAACAAACTTGAAATTGGGTGAATGATTATCCATTTGGAAAATATATCAAAGAATTTTGATTTTGAGTCTATTGTTTATATAGCTGTCACGAGATCTTATAATCAAAGTGACTTTACTAGGATCCGTACAGGGTAACTCCATGACCAATACCTATTGTTTATAAAGGCGGTGAAAGGAAAAGTTGAAAGAATGTCAAAACTTGTATTAATCTGATTTGTCACAGTCGTTAATACACCGCCAAGCATCACATGTGGTGGAAATCAAGTAATATCAACCACAAGTACTGCAGGAACTACTGTTGTTTTTGAGAATGATGTCACATGTACCGACAATGAAGACGGTGCCATTGCTTTTGATTCTTTCCCACAACAAATAAGTTGCACTAGAGACAATGGAGAGTTTTTCCAGCTAGGACAAAATATTGTTTCCTGCACTTGCACAGATATAGCACAGGCTGTGGATACATGTAGCTTCAATATAATAGTTAATCAACAAGGTTGGTACCGTTTGCAAAATTGTAATTAAACTTAGTTTGAAAATTAAAAGATTGACAGAAGATAGTGCATGCAGCAGAAAGGGTTAATGTAGATGGTGTTTTACTTTCAGAAACCGACTTGTCAGATGAATTCAAAGATAACCACCACCCTAATCACGTTCATAATTATTCATATGCGTGTGTGCTGATACACACAAACACCGTGGGAGAATAAATATTTTCATAACATAAAGTCATGCATTTTTTAAAGTTAATTGTAATGAGCTTTTGAGATTATCAAAATATCTTAAATCATCTTCTTAAGTTTTCCAGCCTTAAATTAGGTGAATGATTATCCCTTTGACTTAAATAAACCGTTCCTAGGCCGTGCAGGACAAAATATTCAACAATATATATGGTTTAGAAAAGTTATATCAGTCACTCGTCACATGATAGCTTGTTTTCAAAGTAAAATGATTTTAAAAAATGTTAAATTTGTATTAATTTGTTTTATCGCAGCCGTCAATACACCGCCAAGTATCACATGTGGTGGAAATCAGGTCATATTAACCACAAGTACTGCAGGAACTACTGTTATTTTTGAGAATGATGTCACATGTACCGACAATGAAGACAGTGGCATTGCTTTCGATTCTTTCCCACAACAAATAAGTTGCACTAGAAACAATGGAGACTTTTTCCAGCTAGGACAAAATATTGTTTCATGCACTTGCACAGATACAGCACAGGCTGTTGATACATGTAGCTTCATTATAATAGTTAATCAACAAGGTTGGTACCGTTTGCAAAATTGTTAAGGAAACTTAGTTTGAAAGTTAAAAGATTGACAGACGATATAGTGCATGCAGCAGAAAGGGTTAACGTAGAGGGTGTTTTACTTTCAAAAACCGACTTGTCAGATGGAATTCAAAGATGACCACCACCCTAATCACGTTCATAATTATTCATATACTTGTGTGCTGATACACACACCATCCGTGGAGGGGAATAAATATATTTATACCATAAAGTCATGCATTTTTTAAAGTTAAGTGTAATGAGCTTTTCAGATTATCAAAATATCTTAAATCATTTTGTTAATTTTTCCAGCCTTAAATTAGGTGAATGATTATCCCTTTCACCTAAACAAACCGTTCTTAGGCCGTGCAGGACAAACTATTCAACAATAGATATGAATTAGAAAATTTTCATTAGTCACTCGTCACATGATAGCTTGTTTTTAAAGTAAAATGGTTTTTAAAGAATGTTAAATTTGTATAAGTTTGTTTTATCGCAGCCGTCAATACACCGCCAAGTATCACATGTGGTGGCAATCAAGTCATATTAACCACAAGTACTGCAGGAACTACTGTTGGTTTTGAGAATGATGTCACATGTACCGACAATGAAGACGGTATCATTGCTTTCGATTCTTTCCCACAACAAATAAGTTGCACTCGAAACAATGGAGACTTTTTCCAGTTAGGACAAAATATTGTTTCCTGCACTTGCACAGACATAGCACAGGCTGTGGATACATGTAGCTTCATTATAGCTGTTAATCAACAAGGTTGGTACCTTTTTAAAAAGTGTTAAATAAACTTAGTTTGGAAGTTAATAGATTGCCAGTAGATATTGCATGCAGCATAAAAGGTTAATGTAGAGAATATTTTGCTTTCAAAAACAAACTTGTCAGGTAGATTAACAAGATTACCACCACCGAATCACGTGCATTATTATTCATATATTTTTGGGGTTGGTACTCGGATTTTATGGGTGTGTGTGTGGGCAGTGGAGGTTAGGGGGAGGGGGGGGGCGCTCACTTTCGTACGTGGTTTTAGGTTAAGTATGAAAATATTTTTAGATTAATACAAATATCTTATATCAACTTGTTAAATTAACAAACTTAAAATTGAGTGAATGAATATCTATTTGGGAAATGTATCCAAGAATTTTAATTTTTAATGTACTGTTTATGTTGCTGCCACGTGATCTTATACTAGAAGTAACCTTACTATAGTTCTTGCAGAGTAACCCCATGAACAATACCTATTGTTTTTAAAAGCGGTGAAAGGAAAAGTGTAAGTATAAGAAAAATTGTATTAATTTGTTTTATTGCAGGAGCCAATACACCGCCAAGCATCACATGTGGTGGCAATCGGGTCATATCAACCACAAGTACTGCAGGAACTACTGTCGTTTTTGAGAATGATGTCACATGTACTGACAATGAAGACGGTGCCATTGCTTTCGATTCTTTCCCACAACAAATAAGTTGCACTCGAAACAATGGGGACTTTTTCCAGCTAGGACAAAATATTGTTTCCTGCACTTGCACAGACATAGCACAGGCTGTGAATACATGTAGCTTCATTATAGTTGTTAATCAACAAGGTTGGTACCTTTTTAAAAAGTGTTAAAGAAACTTAGTTTGGAAGTTAAAAGATCGCCAGTAGATATGTTGCATGCAGCGGAAAAGGTTAATGTAGAGAATATTTTGCTTTCAAAACCAACTTGTCAGGTAGATTAAAAACTGACCACCACCGAATCACGTGCATAGTTATTTGTATACTTTCAGATTGGTACACGAAACCGTCCGGTGTGTGTGTGTGTGTGTGTGTGTGTGCGTGTGTGGACGAGGGTAGGGGTTGTAGCTTACAGTCGTAATTGCTTTAAGGTTAAATATGAAGGCCTTTTAAGATTATTACAAATATCTTATATTAACTTGTTAAATTAACAAACTTGAAATTGGGTGAATGATTATCCATTTGGAAAATATATCAAAGAATTTTGATTTTGAGTCTATTGTTTATATAGCTGTCACGAGATCTTATAATCAAAGTGACTTTACTAGGATCCGTACAGGGTAACTCCATGACCAATACCTATTGTTTATAAAGGCGGTGAAAGGAAAAGTTGAAAGAATGTCAAAACTTGTATTAATCTGATTTGTCACAGTCGTTAATACACCGCCAAGCATCACATGTGGTGGAAATCAAGTAATATCAACCACAAGTACTGCAGGAACTACTGTTGTTTTTGAGAATGATGTCACATGTACCGACAATGAAGACGGTGCCATTGCTTTTGATTCTTTCCCACAACAAATAAGTTGCACTAGAGACAATGGAGAGTTTTTCCAGCTAGGACAAAATATTGTTTCCTGCACTTGCACAGATATAGCACAGGCTGTGGATACATGTAGCTTCAATATAATAGTTAATCAACAAGGTTGGTACCGTTTGCAAAATTGTAATTAAACTTAGTTTGAAAATTAAAAGATTGACAGAAGATAGTGCATGCAACAGAAAGGGTTAATGTAGATGGTGTTTTACTTTCAGAAACCGACTTGTCAGATGAATTCAAAGATAACCACCACCCTAATCACGTTCATAATTATTCATATGCGTGTGTGCTGATACACACAAACACCGTGGGAGAATAAATATTTTCATAACATAAAGTCATGCATTTTTTAAAGTTAATTGTAATGAGCTTTTGAGATTATCAAAATATCTTAAATCATCTTCTTAAGTTTTCCAGCCTTAAATTAGGTGAATGATTATCCCTTTGACTTAAATAAACCGTTCCTAGGCCGTGCAGGACAAAATATTCAACAATATATATGGTTTAGAAAAGTTATATCAGTCACTCGTCACATGATAGCTTGTTTTCAAAGTAAAATGATTTTAAAAAATGTTAAATTTGTATTAATTTGTTTTATCGCAGCCGTCAATACACCGCCAAGTATCACATGTGGTGGCAATCAAGTCATATTAACCACAAGTACTGCAGAAACTACTGTCGTTTTTGAGAATGATGTCACATGTACTGACAATGAAGACGGTGCCATTGCTTTCGATTCTTTCCCACAACAAATAAGTTGCACTAGAAACAATGGGGACTTTTTCCAGCTAGGACAAAATATTGTTTCATGCACTTGCACAGATACAGCACAGGCTGTTGATATATGCAGCTTCATTATAATAGTTAATCAACAAGGTTGGTATAGTTTGCAAAATTGTTAAGGAAACTTAGTTTAAAAGTTAAAAAGATTGACAGAAGATAGTGCATGAAGCAGAAAGGGTTAATGTAGAGGATGTTTTACTTTCAGAAACCGACTTGTCAGATGGAATTCAAAGATGACCACCACCCTAATCACGTTCATAATTATTCATATACTTGTGTGCTGATACACACAAACACCGTGGGGAAATAAATATTTTCATATCACAAAGTCATGCATTTTTTAAAGTTAAATGTAATGAGCTATTTAGGTTATCAAAAATATATCAAATCATTTTGTTAACTTTTCCAACCTTAAATTAGATGAATGATTATCCCTTTGACTGAAATAAACCGTTATTAGGCCGTGCAGGACAAACTATTTAACAATGAATATGAATTAGACAAGTTTCATCAGTCACTCGTCACATAATAGCTTTTCTTCAAAGTAATATGATTTTTAAAGAATGTTAAATTTGTTTTATCGCAGCCGTCAATACACCGCCAAGCATCACATGTGGTGGCAATCAAGTCATATTAACCACAAGTACTGCAGGAACTACTATTGTTTTTAAGAATGATGTCACATGTACCGACAAAAAAGACGGTGCATTGCTTTCGAATCTTTCCAACAACAAATAAGTTACACTTGAAACAATTGAGATTTTTTTCAATTAGGACAAAATATTGTTTCCTGTATTTGCACAGATACAACACATGCTGTTGATACATGTAGCTTCATTATAATAGTTAACCGAGAAGGTTAGTACTGTTTGCAAGGTTGGTTAATGAACTTAGTTTAAAGTTAAAAAGATACACAGAAGATATTGCCATGCAAGGCAAGCACATGAACAATACATATTATTTAGAACAGTTTTAAAAGTCAGTTGCCACATAATAGCTTGCTTTAAAACGAAAATAATGGAAAAATATTAAATTTATATATATTTGTTTTTTTACAGTCGTTAATACACCGCCAAGCATCACATGTGGTGGAAATCAGGTCATATCAACCACAAGTACTGCAGGAACTTCTGTTGTTTTTGAGAATGATGTCACATGTACCGACAATGAAGACGGTGCCATTACTTTCAATTCTTTCCCACAACAAATAAGTTGCAATCGAAACAATGGAGACTTTTTCCAGCTAGGACAAAATATTGTTTCCTGCACTTGCACAGACATAGCACAGGCTGTTGATACATGTAGTTTCATTATAGCTGTTAATCAACAAGGTTGGTACCTTTTTAAAAAGTGTTCAAGAAACTTAGTTTGGAAGTTAAAAGATCGCCAGTAGATATTGCATGCAGCGGAAAAGGTTAATGTAGAGAATAGTCTGCTTTCAAAAAATAACTTGCTAGGTGGATTGAAAAGATTTTAACCACTGAATCACGTGCATCATTATTCATATACTTTCTGGTTGGTACACGGAACCGTCCGGTGTGAGGGAGTGGGGGTGGATAGCTCACATTCGAACGTGCATGTATGGCAAATACACAAATCTTTTCAGATTATTGCAAATATGTTATATCAACTTGTTAAATTAACAAAGCTGAAATTGGGTGAATAATTATACATTAAGAAAATATATCAAAGAATTCTGATTTTGAATGTACAGTTTATATAGCTGTTACGTGATCTTATAATCAAAGTGACCTTACTATAGTCCGTGCCGAGTAACTTTATGAACAATGCCTATTGTTTATAAAAGTGTTGAAACAAAAAATTGAAAGAATGTCAAAATTTGTGTTAATTTGTTTTATCGCAGTTGTTAATACACCGCCAATCATCACATGTGGTGGCAATTAGGTTATATTAAGCACAAGTACTGCAGGAACTACTGTTGTTTTTAAGAATGATGTCACATGTACTGACAACAAAGATGGTGCCATTGCTTTCAATTCTTTGCCACAACAAATAAGTTGCACTCGAAATTATGGAGACTTTTTCCAACTAGGACAAAATATTGTTTCCTGCACTTGCACAGATACAGCACAGGCTGCGGATACATGTAGCTTCAGTGTAATAGTTAATCAACAAGGTTGGTACCGTTTGCAAAATTGTTAAAGAAACGTAGTTTAAAGTTAAAAAGATACACTGAAGATATTGCCGTGCAAAGCAAGCTCATGAACACTACATATTATTCAGAACAGTTTTATCAGTCACTTGCCACATGATAGTTTGCTTTAAAATGAAAATGATGAAAGAATGTTAAATTTGTGTTTTTTTGTTTTACCACAGTTGTCAATACACCGCCAAGCATTACATGTGGTGGCAATCAAGTCATTACAACCACAAGTACTGCAGCAACTAATGTCGTTTTTGTAAATGATGTCACATGTACCGACGTTGAAGATGGGATTATTACTTTCAACTCATTCCCACAACAAATAAGTTGCAGTCGAAACAGTGGAGACGTTTTCCAGCTAGGCTCAAATGAGGTCACCTGCACTTGCATTGATACAGCACCGGCTGTTGATACATGTAGCTTTATAATAAATGTAAATCAGCAAGGTTGGTAACTTTTGCAAAAGTTGTACTTTGAATGAAAATTACAAGATCTACAGAAGATATTATGTGCAAGAGAGATAGCGAATGTAAAGTGTTATTTACTTTCAGAAAATAACATGTCAGATGGATTTAGAATATGACCACCACCCTAATCACTGCTTATTTATTTATATTACAAAGAAGTTGCAGTCGAAATAGTGCAGAGTTTTTCCAGCTAGGTTCAAACATTGTTACTTGCACTTGCACAAACAAATCACCATCAGTTGATACGTGTAACTTCATTAAAACTCTTAATCAACAAGATTGGGACCGATTTAACAAGTGTTCAATATGCCTAGGCTGAAAATACAATGATCGTGGGAAGACATCGTTCGGAAATCAAAAGCGACAGTGAGAGAGGCCTGTGGGAGAGGGAGGGCGAAAGTTGATAGAGAATTTAGTGTAATATTCCGATTTAGCAGGTGGAATACAAAATACATATATGTTTGGGTTTGTACACCCTTTGTAGGTCATAAAAGTAAGGATGCATTCTTCATACTGTATGGATTGATATCCATTTTCACAAATATCCTAAGCTTTCCAATTTGAAACTCCATGAATCATGGCGTTTCCTTTTAAAATCAAATACACGATTGGTGCTTTATTTTTATTTCCATATTTATTTAAAAATCTATGGACAGGTACAAAATTGTTCATGCCTTCTCCGGGTTGAGGTTTGTCGTGGGCATGGTAAAGATAAGATACTCCTCAATACAATTATCTTCATTTTTTCAAAAAGAAATGACAGAGGTTTAACATGCAATGGATTTACATAACAAAATATAATTTCCCGTCCATACAACACAAGAGTAGCACACCATTTGCTCATATTCGAAGAAACATCTTTAAAAAGCTCTAAAATAATCAATTTTTAACCGATTTTGATTAATTTGTTGGTGTCTTCAGGTTAGCTAATGTTACCCATATCCGTTCACATACCTTTCAACGACAACGAGTGAACACACTATTACAATGACGGGGTCGTCGCCTGCGTATTCGGTTATTATAGTAACAATGCTATCACGAAACGCTTAATACGACCCGGACGAGAACACAGGTACGACGCACGGACAGACATAACATCAACAACCAAGTCAATGTCCACTTTGTCTCTCATGTAACGTTTATATCAAACATGTCTTAAGTGGGTCAGAGTACAACTCATGAGCAAGTTAAGTCCTTTTTTAATGCATAACCCCTTAGTTAATGCACGGTGCTACCGTGCAATATTCATGGTTGCTTTGTTAAGGAAGAGATTATGATAAAAAGGCAAAAGTTCATTTATTTTTCTTATCACAGCAACCAATACACCACCAAGCATCACATGTGTAGGCAATCAGGTCATATCAACCACAAGTACTACAGGAGCTACAGTTGTTTTTGAGAATGATGTCACATGTACTGACAACGAAGATGGTGTCATTACTTTCAATTCTTTGCCACAACAAATAACGTGTACTCGAAACAGTGGGGAAATTTTCCAACTCGGTTCAAATACTGTAAACTGTTTTTGCATCGACACATCACAAGCTGTTAGCACCTGTAGTTTCATCATAGCTGTTAATCAGCAGGGTTTGTATCTATTAAAGAAAATCAATATAATTACGGTAGTAATTCAAACATCTGTGGAAATGTTTTAAACTTTTTTAACATAAATGAAAAATGATAAGTGACTTGTTAAATACGTACCTTAATTCATAAACATCACATTCAGTTTTGATAATCGAACAAGGCCAAAATGTGTGTTCTGTTCCAAATGAATATCGTCCTCGATGTTTTAATGTAAATGTAGCACTCTCGACCTTATATCCTATTGGTTAATTAAGGTTGAATAATCTCAAAACTTCTTGGTACAGTTTTTAAGCTTCACACCGCACGAATATATATCCTATTTGCAAATTTGCCGATTATTTTCGATTTTTCATACTCTACTGGTAAAGCTGTAATGTAATAACATGTTTTCCAAGAGAACAAATGGGTAAACATAAAAGCTTTCAAACTCATATCAAAGTCATTAATCAATCACCAGCCACATGATTGAGAACTCTGAATGTGAAAAATTGTAAGAAGGCCCAACTATTATTTTCTATTTTATTAAAATCACAGCAACCAATACGCCGCCAAGCATCACATGTGGTGGCAATCAGGTCATATTCACCACAAGTACTACAGGAACTACTGTCGTTTTTGAGAATGATGTCACATGTACCGACAACGAAGATGGTGCCATTGCATTCAATTCTTTCCCACAACAAATAAGTTGCACTCGAAATAGTGGAGACTTTTTTCAACTTGGACCACATATTGTTACCTGCACGTGCACAGATGCATCACAGGCCGTTAATACATGTAGCTTCATTATAGTTGTTAATCAACAAGGTTGGTACCGATTTACACGATGTAATTATTTTGTCAATTCAAACATCTGCGAAAATATATTTTCATTTTTTAAACTAAATCAATAATTGGTTTGATACGTGACTTAATGTGTGTACAGCTCATTCAGTTCCGATAATTGAACAAGCTCATGATGCTGAATATATTTCAAATGAATGTTATATCTTTATTTCAACGACAAAGTAAGATTATGGAACTCATATCCTTTTAATTGATTAAGATTATTTAAAAAACTTATCATTAAACTTTTAGAGTTCATAATGTATGAATAGATATTCTTTCAGCATATTTTGCCAATGAATTTTGATGTTGAATTCACTACTGCTAAAGCTGTATTGTAGTGCTTTGTGCCCATAAGAAGAAGTTGATTAACATGACAACTATCAAATTCATACTAAAATTCAATCAATTACTGCCACATGATAAATTGCTTTCAAAGGGAAGGGGTGAATTTTTTTTTTATTTGATTTATCACAGTCGTCAATACACCGCCAAGCATTACATGTGTTGGCAATCAGGTCATATCAACCACAAGTACTGCAGGAACCACTGTTGCCTTTGAGAATGATGTCACATGTACCGACAATGAAGACGGTATCATTTCTTTCAATCCTCTCCCACAACAAATATCTTGTAGTCGAAACAGTGGAGACTTATTTCAACTTGGACCAAGCATTGTTACCTGCACTTGCACTGATACATCACAGGCTGTAAATACATGTAGCTTCATTATAACTGTTAATCAACAAGGTTGGTAACTATTGCAAAAGTTTTTTAAAGATATGCTTGATAGTTCAAAGATCCGCCCTAATATTACATGACACATACAGGATAAAATAGCCAGTTATTCACTTTCAGACACTAACATTTCAGATGGATTTCAAATATCGTCACCACCCTAGTTGCTCGCTTAATGTTTGACATACTTCCGAACTAATGTGAACTTCGCGGTAAAATAGCTTTTTACATTATAAAGTCGTGCATATTCTTTTTAGATTATTACAAATATCTGAAATTCCATCTTAAACAGACATGTGAGTTTAAAATTAGGCGGAATTTATATCTTTTTAGACTCATTGAACATTTTCACATGATGTAAAATTTAAAAAAAAATCCTAATAGGGCTAAGCAGATCAAGCGAGTCAACAATTCATATCTGTTATTAAGGTCCAGCCAGTCATTCGCCTTCTAATGGCTTACTTTAAAAGGGAAAAGTTTAGAAGAATTTCGATACTTCTTTTTATTGCAGCAACCAATACGCCGCCAAGCATCAGATGTGGGGGTAATCAAGTCATATTAACCACAAGTATTGCAGGAACTGCTGTTGTATTTGAGAATGATGTCACATGTACTGACAACGAAGATGGTGCCATTGCTTTCAATTCTTTCCCACAACAAATAAGTTGTAGCCGAAACAGTGGAGACTTTTTTCAGCTAGGTTCAAATATTGTCACCTGCACTTGCACTGACACAGCACAGGCTGTTAGGTTATGTAACTTCATAATAACTGTTAATCAACAAGGTTAGTACCGATTACATCAATTTTCAATATATGTAATCTGGTAATTCAATTATCTGAGAAAATTTATTTAAAGTTTGTTATCATAAATCACAATTTTTTGTAACACGTACATTAATCATGCACAACGCATTAAGTGCTGATGATGGAAAGAGATCATAATGCTTGGTCTATTTAAAATAAACATCATCATCCTTGTTTTAATAAGAAAATAGTACTATCTACCTCATATCCATTGCATTTATTAAGATTTTCTCAAAAGTGTTCTTATTAAACTTCTAAGAAGATTTTGTAAAAGTAAAGATGTGAGATTAAATTGAATTAAATTTCTTGGTTACAGCAACGAATACACCGCCAAGCATCACATGTGGTGGCAATCAGGTCATAACCGCCACAAGTACTACAGGAACTACTGTTGTTTTTGTAAACGATGTCAGATGTACCGACGTTGAAGATGGTGCCATTAATTTCAATTCTTTCCCACAACAAATAAGTTGCAGTCGAAATAGTGGAGACTTTTTCCAGTTAGGACAAAATATTGTTTCCTGCACTTGCGCAGATAAAGCACAGGCTGTTGCTACATGTAACTTCATAATAACTGTTAATCAACAAGGTTGGTACCAGATTATAATATTTAATTATAATCAGTTTTGTAATTCAAACATCCGTCAAAAGAAGTAAAATGTCTTGGGGAAAATTGAGAGAATTAGTACCTGTTAGAATACGACTTTGCAGGTGGATTTCTAATATCGTCACCACCCAAGCCACTCTTTAATTGTTCATGTCTTGGTTTGATACACTTTTAAGTTGAAACAAAGTTTCATATCATGTGGCCGCGAGCTATCTAAGCCACCTCCCCATCCCCCATTTCGTAATTCAGAGAATTCGCCAAGAGTATCGTTTAGGAAACTTAAAGAGTAATGTTCCATAAAGATTCGGGCACGTTCTTTCGGATGTTAAATTGAATGAAGAGCAAGACAACAAAATAAAAAATGCTTACAATATGGAACTTTTAGCAAAATAATTGGCTCTTTCTACCCTTTGGGACTATGCCCATGGCATCGGGGTCACAGCGCGTAACTTTATTGATACTGAAACGACATACCTGGGAGCTCATTTTGCTTATTTTCTATTAAATACTTAGTAGCCGCAGAACGTTTGGAAGAGTGGGCGAGTGTTTGTGTGCAAGGGATACAAAGCTAACTGAGGTATTTCGATGCAAAATGTTGGAAAGTGCTGAAACTTAGGAGTCACTCTGCAATACAAGTTTTAAGAGAAAGTAAAACTCTTCTAATAATTGGTAACAAGTAAGGGCTCAGATGCACTCTCGGCCTTTAGATATTCAATTTCTGTATGTTTTGTGGTTCACATTGATGGTTTTCTATTAAATTGTATTTCATACTTTGTAGATGACATATTCTGTTCATTTTTGTATGTAATAATGAGTATCCACTCATAAAACAATTCTTACATGCATGCAATGTTGCATTCCATATTATTATATATTATAAAATATATCGTACTTAAATAAATTGTTATCACTTCAATCACCCCCAGTATTAAATGCAGCACCGGTTATAAGCTGCAATGGTGATCAAAACATTGTGACTAATAGCAACGCAGGTACTCAAGTTACTTGGAACAACTTTGTAACATGCAGGGACAACGAAGACGGAATTGTATCATTCAACACATTTCCACCGCGACTCACGTGCAACAGAAATAGCGGCGAGCGGTACCCTATAGGAACGAATGTAGTCTCATGTACCTGCCAAGATCAAGAGTTGCAAGAAGTTTCATGTTCCTTCAACATAATTGTTAGCATACAAGGTACATTTCACACCCAAGTTATGATTAACCACAACCTATGGGAGTCACCAGTTTGAAAAATCAAGCATACACATTTTCTTAGGGATGAACGCAAATAAGATTACTTTCATTCATGGATATATATGTGTATTTTATACAAGAGGTCCAACCAACCCAGTAAGAAAAAGTTTAAAAATCTCATTCCGTTGGCAACGGTTAAGGTTTAAGCCAAAAACTTACCTACATCAAACAAATATCAACATCACGGTGTTATATACGTGAAAGGTCTCTGTGAGTTCTGGTAAGAATTTGCCAAATTTCGAAATGATAGTAAATACTACTATGAATAAGCATCAGAACAATTTTTTTATCGGTCAACACAGTTTAATGAATACATGAAAAGTAGTGAATAGTGAATGCTTTCAATACCTGTGACATCTGATCTGTAAAACATATATATTAAACTTACTTGTCTTTCTGTGTATAACATAGACATGACTTGACAACAAAATCGTGACAAATAATACTTTAGTTTGGTCTTTTTGTATATAAGCGAGTAGTCTCATAACAATGGATCCAGCCATTATCGCTCATTGAGAACGGGTACTTATTCATAAATGTTTTAGACTGAAGAAATTGCCTATAAAGCAATGTATTGTCTTTGGGGTGGTCATGATATATTTTCAATCATCTTTCGTTGATAGCGATGTATGCTATTCAAGTGATGATTGCGTTTTACTCAGCAAGATCATGTAATGTTGTGCCTGCTTGTTCCAGCCGTGTTGTATAACCGACAACTGTTAATGGTCTGTGGACGTGTAGCATTTGTGAAATTTGAAAAAGTGTATTTTGTTTTGTTTTGTGTTATGGATGATTAAAATCTAATTTCATCAGTTTTTTATTCTTCCGAAATTTGTAATGTTTGGAAAGGCTTTCAATTATCAGAAAGTATATTCCTGCCAAAAGTTTGTTTGGGGCATGCCAAAAATTTAAAAGCCTTCTATTAAAATTTGCTTCACAACTAGTAGTATGATAGATATCTAAAGGCCAGTTATCGTCTCTAAATTGGGGTAAATAGGTTTCACTTCGTGTGTTGCGATTGTTAGAATCACCATAGTCAGTTAGTACATTGTGCACTTACAATTATAGGTCAATCAGTATCATTTTGGAATAAAATGTACGCGGCCACAGTTTAATCCCGACAGATAGTCTTTAAAACAAGAAAGCGATTTACAAAAGAAAATATTTGTAGTGCATTACAAAATGTGCATACAATATGCAAATTGATGCTAGAGATTGAAAAATACTGTAAAATTGTCAATTTTAACCGATTTTGATGAAATTGTTTGCTACAAGAAAGATTTGTAATAGATTTTAAAGCAACTTACCTAATGTGTTGTCTCTACATGCCCAAATACCTTTAATTCAATAAAATAGGTTTTCAAGGATGAATCTCCTTAAACTACGAATACATTTTCTTGTTTTCGTTAACCCTTTTCATCTATATGTGAAAGTATATATGTATTTACAACTATGAGTTATTAACTATGAATTATTTCTCTTTAGATACCACTCCGCCCACTTTATTTCTGTGCCCCTTAGACTTTTCGATGCTAGCAAATGCACAGGGGACTGCAATTCTTGAATATGATCAACCAAATTGTTTTGATGTAAACAATTTCATTCTAACATGTCAACCACCTAGTGGTAATTCTTTCCGAGTGGGACAAACGAGCTTTACGTGCGAGTGTGTAGACAATAGCGGAAATAGAGCTACACCATGCACATTCATAGGATCTGTTCTTGGTAATTGTCTTTATTGTTTCTTTACGTGTATAGGAAAACAATAAGTTCTGCTTTAGTTTTAACGTTGTTATGCCAAACATATTTAATTCTACTTGCTTTACATGTGTAAGAAATAACAATGCGTTTTGGTTTGAAATCAGTATCGCATTATGACACCTCTATTCACTTGAACTTT
This sequence comes from Chiridota heheva, assembly GCA_020152595.1. Lineage (NCBI taxonomy): Eukaryota > Metazoa > Echinodermata > Holothuroidea > Apodida > Chiridotidae > Chiridota > Chiridota heheva. Next base: position 962,374 of record JAIGNY010001539.1, read on the forward strand.
TTCTAGTTACTTTTATTTTGCTCAATAATCTATAGCTTCATTTTGATGATTATATATGACTTAGACTTTTATGTTTGGGTTTATAGAAAGCGTTGGTATAGATCTTCATTAACAATATGTCCTGTGATTTCTGATGTAGATGGTTTTTTACTTGCTCAGGGAGATTGAGATATACCCTACAAGGCGCTAAAGTCTAGTCTAACGCTGTAAACCTAACATTCAAAAGTACACCACTACGCAATAAATTTCAGTTTGCGGTTCGCCTCTTCACCTAGTAGATAGATATACTAAATTTAGCCATTCTTTAAACGATAAGACTACGAAGTAAGAAGTATTGCAAATATAATCTTGGAGTGCAGAACAGTTTTCACAGCAATTTTGTTTAACAGTTCAATTATTAACATTACAAGATTCCTCTCAAAAATCAAATACACAACAAAAACTTTACAGAGGATCAAAGAATTCAAGCCACGGTTTCTTACCCATATCAAAAAACATAACGTAATTCAAATTTTAACATTTTGGGCTCTTGATAAAATAAAATAGAAATCAGCAGAAGATTTGGTTAGCTTTAAGAATGAAAGTATATGATATTGTAAATCGAATAAGACTGTAAATACAAAAAAATGTACCATGGGAGCAAGTAGTTTCCTATATATATATATATCAATATATATATCAATATATATATATCAATATATATATATCAATATATATCAATATATATATATATATATATATATATATATATATATATATATATATATATATATATATATATATATATATATATATATATATATATATATGTATATATACATATATGTATATATATATATATATATATATATATATATATATATATATATATATATATATATATATATATATATATATATATATATATATATATATATATATATATATATATCTATATATATATATATATATATATATATTTATATATATATGTATATATATATATATATATATATATATATATATATATATATATATATATATATATATATATATATATATATATATATATATATATATATATATATATATATATATATATATATATATATATATATATATATATATACATATTTATGCAATAAATATAAAATACTTTACTAAAGATAAAATACTTTACTAAGAATATTATAAGATTATAGAATTGATCGAAATTCATACCAAATATATCTTCTTTCAAAAGTATGTATTCAGAGGGGTTTAACAAAAGAACAACTTGAAATAAATCTTGAATAGATTTTCCATAGATTACACAAAAGGAACAGAGGTCATGGTTATTTTTTTGAAATTTGTTTCAGTTTAGCGAATATGAGCTCAACAGCTTAGTGGAATAGGTCAGTCTACTTTTTTAGATATTCTGAATGATTCATCTACCTGAACAAATGGTCATATCCATATATTAAATCTCAATCATTTTGTATTTCACATCTAGTGAATAACCCGCCGCGAATTGATTGCATAAACGATCAGGTGACAACTATTTCCAACCTGGCTGGTTCCCAAGTCACGTGGAATAATCCCGTAATTTGCACTGATGTTGAAGATAACAATCCTGTTGTCACGTGTGACAGAGATTCTGGGGGATTTTACCCTATGGGAATCACAACAGTGTCATGCACTTGTCAAGACTCAAGTGGAAACACAAATTCCTGTACCTTTCTCGTTTCGGTGAATGTGATTGGTAATGTTGATATGTTTATTTCAATGGAAAAAGGAAGGAGATTTCTTTCCATATTTAATACAAAACGAAAGTGTTGATATGCATGATTACATACGTGCCGTAAAATAAATTACCAGTAGAGTCCAACAATTTGCATGACAATGCTCTAGAAATAAAATATATAGCGAGTCATATTAAATAGGAATATCTATATCTATATGTCATAAATGCCCTGGTCTTCCCAATTGCCATCTATGGATCAAAGGCATGAGCTGTCGGAAAAGCAAGCGGAAACAGAATTCAGATGTGGTGTTGGCGTAAGAATGCTGAGAATTTCTTGGAAGGAGCATGAATTCAACGTGTTTGTCAGAGGCCTGATCGATGATGAGCCAGACGATCGATAGATACAAACTCCAATAATTTAGTCAAATTTCAAGAAGAGAAGAGCAAGATTTGTAAAGATTCTAGTCTAGGGTCATGTAGAGGAAAACGTAAGCGTGGGAGACAAAATCTCCTGTGCACTGATGGTATCAGAGAGTAGACGGGAATGTCTCTGAATGTGGCTTACCCTTCAACTCTCGATAGACGGAGATGAAACTCAATCATCAAAAGAATCAGCCATGACTCATTGGACTACGACGATGACACACGTGTAAAAACACATAAGTAACGTAAGACGTATTGATGATCTACACAAAAACGTCATCATAAACCATTCATTTCATTTCTTTGTTTTGTTTTTAAGGACCAAACACTCCACCTGAAATTAACTGTTTTGGGGATCATCGAAGTACTACTGACTCTAACAACGGAATTCAGGTTGAGTGGGGTAGCTTTGTGACTTGCAGTGACAATGAAGATGGAATAATCTTGTTTGGCTCAGCGCCATCTTCTCTGAGCTGCAACAGAAATAGTGGTGAAATATACCCATTGGGGACGACGGAAATAACATGCACATGCAGTGACACACAAGGGGATCAAGTCAGATGTTCTTTTAATATCATCGTCTCATATCAAGGTAGAGGGATAATTAGCATATATTCCATTCCCCTAAATGGACGATTTGTTGAAATGATCAATGTCAGTCATATAAAAGAACTGCACGTAGTGGCAATTTTGAAATGAAATTAGAAACAAACTAAGTTAATGTAAATCATTTAATGTAAAAATGCCATTGTCATTGATTATCCCTATTGTCACCGCCGAAAAAGTCGTAAATGTGTGCTTTGAATTTGTAAACCTTTCTGATAATTTTAATTCAGTTTTGTTTCACCTTCAGATACCGCACCCCCAAATATATTTTCCTGTCCAAGAGACTTTTCCGAACTCATAACACTTGACGGAAGGGCAACTTTGAGTTACATTAGACCAGTCTGTATTGACGGTATTGATACCAACCCAGTGCTTACGTGTAGTCCTCCATCAGATCGTTCATACAACGTAGGAGAGACAATATTTACGTGCAGGTGTACCGACAATTCGGGAAATATGGCAACACCATGCACTTTTGTTGGCAGCATCATTGGTACATACTTTTACATTTTCTCTTATCACAGCCAAAATTTTTTTATTAAGAGGAACAAACGCCTATTAGTTTATAGTAATTATTCATTTCTAAGGGTAAAAATTGATCAGATTATCTGCAATCTCCATCACAGTGAGAGATACAACATTATGTGAACCGATATTTTCCTCTCCTTGTTCTCAGAAGTAGAAATATGTAAAAGATTGTTATTAAGTTCGTTTAAATGAAGTGGTTTTATTATATTTGTTCTGTGTGATTAATGCCAACAAAGGAATCCTATCAATTTGAAACAAAGCAGGATCAAAATGTGTGATTAGAGTTCCGATATGTCTGATATGAATTGAATGTAAAGGAACGGAGTTTATGTAACTTTTGTAACCAGACGATATTTCATACAATTTCCAATGTGTTAATTTTCTCAGCAATAAATTTACCACCGATCATAGCCTGCTTTGGAATTCAACTTGATCTTTCTACAAGTACTGCGCAGACTCAAGTAGAATGGGAAAACCTTATAAGCTGCAGAGACAATGAGGACGGGTTGATTTCTTTTGGGTCGTCCATTGCACGACTGTCGTGCAACAGGAACAGTGGCGACTTCTTTCCAATTGGGATTACACCAATCCAATGCACATGTCGCGATACTCAAGCTGAACAATCGAGTTGTTCTTTCGATATTGTTATTACTTTTGAAGGTACGTGTCTTGTTGTTGTTTAGCTGCCGTAAAACTACCTAATACTTATTGAAACAACGTTGCATGATATATAACTGGTAATATCAAGGGAAGATACAAACTTAACGAGAGGGATGTCCTCCATTGATGAAGTTATCGAATATATCCACCCTCCACGTCATAGTAATTCTTATAAGCTCAGGCAAGTGTCTTCTATATTCCATTAAAACTGGGGGGAAATTTCAGCATTAAACTTTCCTTCCAAAATGTCTTTAGATTTATAAATACGTCGGTCCAAACAAATATGTGTGTATTTATTAATGTAAGATTTAGTGCAGGATTACCAAATTGTTGAACAATATAAGAAATGTGGCGATGCTAAACTTAAATATATACAGCGAAGAACATGTTTCAGGTAAAATATGTTTAAGCTTACTATATACCGACACCTTTTGGAACATTGGTTAATATAAAATCTATGTGGTGATGCCATGGCAGTTTTTAATCAGTAACACCTAAAAACTGAATCTTATTAGTACAGATAGAGGTTTCCATTTAGTTCTTATTTCAAAATCAAAGTATGCTTCACTTTTATTAATACTACAAAAGTATTTTTATTATTATTAAGTGATATCGTTTTAGCGGTAAACCAGTTTTAAAAATATCAGAAAGAATAAATGAATAATTGGATGGTAGTTGACTTATATCGTTTACGTAAGTGATAAGAATAGTGGACCTATAATTGATCCTTGTGGAACGCCACATTGAATATGTAGGGGAACAGAATGTATATTATTGAAATTCCTGTTATCTTTACTCTTTATATTTTTCTTGCAGATTCAACACCTCCAATAATATATTCCTGTCCACAGGATTTCAGTATCTCAGCCAATACACCGACCATGGGGACTATTAATTACAATGAACCAACTTGTATAGATTCTATTGACAACATACCAGCCTTGACTTGTAGTCCAGTTTCAGGCATGAGTTACAACATCGGTGAGACTATGTTTACTTGCAATTGTGTTGACAATGCTGGAAATATCGCGGTACCGTGCACTTTCGTTGGAACTATAAGAGGTAAGCGCAACATTATCAAAGATTGACAGAAGTACCACTAGTGACAGGATAGGTTCCCAATGCAAAAATACAATTTAATTGTATTAAACTTATATTATGAAATCCGACCAAAGTTTAGTTATGATACAATAATTATAGTTTTCTTACCATTTAAGCGAAAAACCACTTTATAATTGAGTTTGAGTAAGAATTAAGTTTTATTTACCAAGTGTGTTAGTCAGTAATCTATTGCTATTCCCTAAATTGTATGCAATACACTTTGATATTTTGTTTTTGTTTTTTGCCTTTTAATTTTCTAATCAAATCAAATCTCCAATACTGTGACAAGGTATTGTTAGATAGCAAATTAACTCTGTAAACAAGATTAAATCAAACATTAACAATCTGGTATTTCTTTAAATGGTATTCCTTTTTAAGAAACTTCAGATACGAATTTTGACGGTCCTGTTTATGAATGTTGCATAGACAGCAATAACATGTGTATATATCTCTAGCTTTGGTGAAATAGTTAATAAACTTTCATAGTATATTTGTAAACATACATTCAAAAATGTATTACTTGCAGAAAATAATCAACCTCAGGTCCGATGCAGAGGCACCCAAAAGGCAACAACAAACAACGAGGGAAGAACTCGAGTAACGTGGGATAGTTCCGTTACCTGCACTGATGTGGAGGACGCGAATCCTACGCTAGCATGTAACAGGAACTCAGGGGACTTTTATTCAGTAGGTTCTACGACGATAACTTGCACATGCCGAGACTCCACGGGAAATTTTGATACTTGCAATTTTAACGTCATTGTCTCTTTCATTGGTAAATATGTCTTATGTTGAATGTAATTCTTTTGTTGACTAGCCGTTTTAGAAAAACAATTGCTTTAAATTTGAAATCATGTAACGCCGTTGAGATCTCGAGGTATGAAAAGATCCTATTTGCGATCATAAGAAAGGGAGCCTTGGTCTCTTAAAAATGAAATATTAGTGAATCAAATTCATTAGTATACAAAGTTGCAAAGTTATGAATATAATGCTTAACATCGTACTAACTAATTTTCGTTTTATATTTGCAATAGTAAATCTGTTGGTAAGTCTTAAACGCTGATAACCTCTTTGCATAGATGATGCTGTGTGTTATTAATTGATAATTAATTTTACCATATATAATCGTCTTTAGAGAAATGAGGAAATGAGGTATTGAGATGGTTCCAAAGCTATCTCTCCGATCGTAAACTTCAGGTACAAATAGATAACGAACTGTCTGAGCAATTCGCACTGAATTATGGTGTTCCACAGGGCAGTTGTGTAGGCCCTGTGCTATTCTTAGGCTATCTCAGCTCGCTTTATGATGTTGTTGATAGACACATCTACCGTCTGTAGGTAGCTATGCCGATAACCACCAACTTTATTTGTCTTTTGGGCCTGGAAAAGATGTAAATGAAGAATCGACTGTTCAGACTATGAACACATGTATCAACGACATCAGAATCTGGATGTTACCTCATAAACTAAAAATGAATGATTCAAAAACTGAGTTCATGCTAATAGGTACCAATCAAATGCTATCAAAGGTTAACATTAATTGTATAACCGTTGGTAACTCTGAAATAAAACCTGTTTTAAATGTGAAAAACCTAGGGGTTATTTTCGACAATAATCTTTCAATGAACTTGCGTGTAAAACAAATCTCTTTTAAAGCATTTGGTCAATTATTTAAGCTTAAACAAATTAGACAATATGTTAGTAGTACATGTATGAATACTTTTGTGCATGTCTTTATTGCTTCAAATTTGGATTATTGCAATAGTGTCTTATATGGTATACCAAAACATCAAATTAATAAATTGCAGCATATTCAAAATGTTGCTGCCAGGATGGTCAGAAACAAGCATAAATTTGAGCACATTACAACAGTACTTAAGGACCTACACTGGCTAAAATTTGAGCAAAGAATTGAATATAAAATCATATTACTCACCTTTAAAAACAAGCATAGACTTGCTCCTCAGTATCTTAAAGATCTTTTAACTGATAATATACGTGCAAGAATTCTGAGATCCTTTAACACAAATGTATATAAAGTACCCTGTTCCCGCACAAAAACTATCGGGCCACGAGCCTTCAAATGTTCTGCTCCAGTTCTACGAAACGCTCTTCCTACAGACCTGAGATGCGTTGAAGGGTTAGAATCATTTAAAACAGGTTTAAAGTCCTTTCTTTTTCATAAGTGCTATAGTTTGTAACTTGTATTTTGTTTGTCTTACGTATTCGTTCATGTACAGCACCACTGAGTATAAGTATGTTTTACATGTTTATAATTTTGGCGCTATATAAATCTTAATTTATTATTATATTATTATCATTGATTAAACGTAGATTATGTATCGATATTTTACAGCGCTCAATACTCCACCCGTCATAAGCTGTTCGGGGGATCAAAATTTCTTTGCAAACAATAATAATGGAAGGCAAGTAGTATGGGAGAACTTTATATCGTGTACGGACAATGAAGACGGTTTGATATCCACGGACTCTCTTTCATCATCTTTAAGCTGTAATAGAAATAGTGGGGACATATATCCAGTTGGGACCACGGAAGTACGGTGTACATGTATTGACAACAACAGAGAAGAGGCTTTGTGCTCATTCAACATCATCATCGATTTTCAAGGTATCAGTTTGCTATGTAAAGTATTTGTCAGTGCATTAAATTCATATATTAGAACTATCAGACTATGATCAATTAATTACCTTGAGTTCATAAACTATCCACGAAATTTTAGGCTACACGCACTGTAAAATTGTAAATTATGTAAAAAAAAAATCAATTTTCGGGAAATTTCATTCGATATTTGTGAAATCTCTTTCCATCTTTGGGAAATTTCCTTAATTCTTGAGGAATTTTTCTTATTTTGGGGCAATTTTCCTTCAAATTTCGGGAAATTTCCTTTAATGTTTGGGAAATTTCCATCATTTTGGGAAACTTTTGCTTCGATTTTTGGTAAATTTTTCTTCAATTTTCTGGAAATTTCTTTGATATTTGTGATATTCCTTTAAATTTTTTCCTCCAGTGATATTTCAAAATCTTTCAAGCTTTGACAGAGACAAAACAATATAAAACAATTGATACGTAAAATATAATAACAGAAGTCAAGATGATTCATATATTGAACTATAAAAGATATTCATTTTACATAAGTTATGTATAGGACGTAGCAAAGGGCATACATGCCTCACCAGGTACAATTCCAATGCACAAAAAACAAAGCTATATAGTTAGTCTTATTACCGATTCTGGATTTTAAGTACCTTGATGTTACTGTTATAAAATGTGGCAATATGATACTACATATTTTGTGAAGTAAAAATTAATTACAGAATAAAAAAATTCTGAAAGTGATGCTTGCTCTTGTTGTTTTGATCTAAAATGTAGAATTATATCTAAACATCAAAAAGGAACTTCCTAAAATTTACAGGGTGTTTAGGATTGATAAGATAAATAAAATGTCAAGAAAAGACAGCTTAAAGTTACACTTAAAAATAAAATTCACTGCAGCGGTCCAGAAATATTTCACATGATTGCATATTCTTTCAATGTTTCAGGAATTTTGTTTCACTCTCGTGTAATTTTTGGAAAATTGCCTTTATTTAAAACAATTTTTCATCGATTTTCGGTGCATTTTCTTTTCAATTTTCGGGCTTTTCGGGGCTTTTTTTTTCTTCGATTTTTGGTAAATTTTGGTCAATTTTTGGGAAATGTTCTTCAATCTTTGCGATATTTCTTTTAATTTCTAGAAATGTTTTTTAATTCTCGTGCATTTTCTTCAATTTTCTTCATTTGGGGGCAATTTTTCTTAGATTTTCGGTAAAATGTCATCAATTATCGGTAAATGTTGCCCAGTAAAAAGAAAACATGCAAGGAAGCTGAAATCCTTCAGAGAGTACCTTTCTCTCTGATGCCCGCTTATAAGAATCTGCCCCTTGTGTCAAAATGTTCCATTTATGATCACAACATTGCTCATAAAACACGTTATCACATGATCCCTGGTTTGGTTTGGCCCCTGTCATTTTATCCTAGCTCCGCCTCTGCATCACAGACAGTAATAACGTTGGTTCAAATGTTTCTTAACATACATTCGTCCATTGCAGATACGTCACCACCAATTATATTTGCATGTCCTCGAGATTTCTCTATACAAGCGAATACGTTAGGGAGAGGTGTTCTGAATTACAATGACCCAATATGTTCGGATATGACAGGAATTACTCCAATACTCTCTGTAATGTGTACGCCACCTTCGGGACAAAATTTCAATGTAGGTGCCACTGTGTTTGAATGCCAATGCCAAGATGGCGCTGGAAATTCCGCCACCCCTTGTACCTTTATTGGAACAGTTTTGTGTAAGTTTTTTTAAATTAATTCATTTTTAACATAAATGTGTATCAATACTAAATGTAGGCCTACATATGCTTTATTGTAATCTGTGTAATCTCTTTTCAATTATTAAGTGTGTAACCTAGAAAAATATCTTAAATCCATCATCATCATCACCAGCACCATCGAGTCCACCACCACTTGTCTTTAGGAAAATTAATACTTTTTTTAAAGTGAGGATTTCCGTGTTCTTATAATATAATGTTACCATTCGTTAGAACAAAGAGTAGTATGAGATGTTAATGCTATCATTTTCTCCGTTTGGATGTTGTTGTTATAGCAAACAATCCACCACGAATTGCCTGTATAAATACCCAACGAGCAGCCAGCACTAACCAATTTGGCATCGAAGTCATATGGGACCAAGGTGTAAATTGCGTCGATATGGAGGATGAAAATGTTCTTGTATCATGTGATAGGAGTTCGGGAGATTTTTACCAGGTCGGAACTTCTCTGATTTCTTGTTCTTGTCGGGACACAGACTCCAACGTAGACGTATGCAGCTTTGATGTAATTGTGACATTCGGTAAGGTACATTAGTATAGATAAACAAACAGCGGCGGAGCGTGTTGCATATTATTGGGAGGGAAAACTGCATTCAGCTTTGTTGGGAGAAGAGGTGGGTACATGTAAACAAACATCCAACAGGCGGCAGGAATTTTTGACCAAAACAAAAATGTTTACAAGTTTTACAATTTTTTATTTAGCTCATTTCGAGCCTTTTCATTTTAAAGTTGTTACTGTATTAGTCCATGAGAAAGTTGAATTTGATAATTGAATATGCATCTTTAGACTCTAAGCCAAAAATTTTAAGAATTTGTGGTAATTTTTTGTTTTAATCTTACTTCGAAATGCTAATTTAAACTCTACATCTAACAGAATAACATCAATTTTGTATCCAGTAATTTCTTGCCATTTTCTCTGTCCATTTTGCCCGACTGCATATACATTTTGCCGACTCGTCCCATTTTTTAAAATCAAGGGCTGCAGTCCCAGCCCTCCCACGCGCCTCGTGCGCCTATGCTGTTAGGCGTTTTGTCGCTTATTCCACTTCTTGGAAAAAAATTAAGGCCTGGAACTGTCATCAAATTCATTTTTACTTGTCAAACGCTTAGCATAATGATACCGTAATTGATTGAATTTTGTTATAGACCTATATGTTTTTAAGACAGCGGTGTAACTAATGGGAAGTTCCTTCCTCCCCCTCCCGACTGGGCCCTAAGGGGACCCGTAAAATACGGTTATACACAGTTATGTATATATACCACATACTCGATCCCAGGCCCACAAGGCCCTATTGCTACGTTGCTGCTCTAAGAACAATACATGCTGCACACGGAACTAATTAAGATATTTATTCGTAGCCAAAAATAACAACCCATATGAGAAAGGGTAAATAAAAAAAATAAAAAAAATATGTGAAAAAAACCTCAGGTGATCTTTTTAACGTACAGTAGATTGCAATAGGGGTAATGATTAGTTCAGTGCTACGTAACAGAAGACGGAGTACCAGTTTTCACGTGACCAAAAAAGCACATTTTCTCTCATAGACACCTTACATTAAGATTCCTATGAACTCAATTGTGAATTTGTAGTAATTCCCAATAATTATTGGTCTATTACTAAACTCTTGCATATGGACTTCAAATGTTTCCATTTCAAATATTAGTTTATCAGATATTATCTTAAAATCATCATATAGGTTGAAGAAATTATAAGTAGCAACTTTCTTGGTAAAGAAATCATGCATTCAGAGCTTTTATTTCTTCATGATGATCGTCCGGGCAGACAAAAAAACATTTATGTACTGAGGGAGCACTCTTTTATTTATATATTTTATAGAGACGCGTTGAAGAAATAGAGTGGGATATATTGATGTATAAATGTAATAATAATTACCTCAAATTATGGTAACACATACTGCAATCGGCATGTAAGTTTGTAAAGCACAATATACTGATATAAAGCTGTTGCACTTTCGAGCTTCAGTCATTAGATCGTGCTCCCTCTGACATTCTCTCTGTCTCAGTTTCCGGATATGTCAATATTTCCTTTCTAATCCATAAACAGACAACAACCCACCAACGATAACATGTCCCAGCACTCAAACAGAAAGAATAAACAACCAAGGAGGGGTCAGAGTTATATGGAATAATTTTGCATCTTGCTCTGATCTGGAAGACAGAACTCCTTTCTTTTCGTGTGATCGGAGTTCCGGAGACTTCTATCTGCTTGAGACAACGGTTGTCACGTGCTCCTGTCGAGATTCGAATAATGCGTTAGATACGTGCACTTTTAACGTTATCGTCACATTTCTTGGCAAGTAGAAATACAAATATTTTTCTTGCAAGTAACATATAATTAGATATGAGTATAAGTAAGTTCTCGATAATAATATATAGAATATGGAGTCTTTGTTTCGTTAAGGGTCTATTTACATATAACAATTTTTGAATTAATCAAAGCCGAAAATGTTGCTTTGATATTGCAAGTAGCCCTTTTACTTTTTGAGTTATGGCTGCTTAACGTTTGTGATGATGACTGAGAGGACAACCGAAAGAGGAGGGGGGGGATTTATACCAAAAGTGGTAGGGGTTGTGCAGCCCACCAACCGAAAAACATCCCCGCAGTATGACAGATTTTCTGGTAACTGCAGTGTGGAATTATACAATTTTGATACCTGCAGTATGAAAATAGTCAATTTTGATACATACAGTATGAGTATTCAACGAAAATATTGTAAAAATCGATCAGCAGTACAAAATTAATAGAGTAAAACCTTATTTTTTGGGACCTGCGCTGCGAAAATGATGAAAAAAGACCTTTTTTTTTACTAAAAGTAAAACCTTTTTAGTACAAATTTTTTATAGTAAAAAAGACACCTGCACTACGAAAATGGTGCAAAAAAGGCACCTGCTCGGGCGGCACATATACATATACCTCACATATGGATGTGCCCCCAGGGGGGGGGAGGGGGAGGGGTGCGGACAGCTCATGATATTTACATAATTCTTTAGGTATAGATTCCAGACTCGGGTAATGAAAATGATGAAAGAGTTTATTCTTACTAGAATTTGATCAATAGTATTGTCTTCATTATTTGCTGTACTACACGTGAATTTGTTGCAATTGTTTGTAATGAATTGAAGAAGCAAACATCTTGGCATTAAAATGAGATATGACAGAATACCTTTTACTGTAAGATATCCCTATCGCCTATGACGTTTAAAAATTTGAATAGATAACATTTGTGTTTGAGACACTACACCTTAAATTTTACTGCTTAAAATTGCATACAAGAAATTCAGTCATCTATTAGCAGCTAAATTTACTCAGTTCTTATTCATAAATTAGTCTAGATTATATAATTCAGTTACCTAAATTTGAGTTGTTATTACATTGTTAGTGAATAATATTCATGCCGAAATGTTTCTCTTTAAACCTACCCACACCCTACACCTATGCTTTTCCTGGAAACTCAGGTATGACAATTATCAACCCGACTTCCTGTTCAGTGTATTGTGTTTCCACTCAAACAATGATTGCTTATCTGCCATTCCCACGCACACAACAACCAAGTAACCTAAGGTTATTTGTGTGTATAAGATTACAGAAATCCAGTGCTAAATACATAGGGCACCTTTGTGATTGAAATCACTCATCCGTGTTATGTGTCTTAGTGGGAGAAATTTGTTTTTAAACTGGTGATACAGATAGTTGTGTATCACATGCCTGAGGTGATTTAAGCATTAACTGTGAATGACTGACGGACTATTTCTCCTAAGGAAAGATATTGTTCATGGTCATCGAATTACTTGTCAGATTAGACCGTAGTATCAAATGAATTACCGCCGCAAACTGTTTATCATGTACGCAGAAGTCTATACATACTCCTTCCTTTGCATGTATAAAGTAGTATAAAGTAGTAGTGCAAATTCTATTTCAACAGATGACATACCACCAAACGTAATTTTCTGTCCTGAAAGTCCAATCCTGGCTACAGTTCCGTTAGGGCAGACATTGGTTGTCGTCACCTGGCAGGAACCGTTTGCCACAGATGACTCGGGTGATACTCCTCAAGTATCAGCACTAATAACAGGTGGAGATACATTTCTTGAAGGGACAACAGTAGTTACATACACATTTACAGATTCTGTCGGAAATTCTGCCACTTGTATTTTCAATGTTATAATCGATGGTATGTATGAAATATTCCTGCTTTCGATCTTGTTTATATATTCTCGTCTAAATACTGCTACTCAAGAGATATGATGTGTTGATGTCAAATCTTATCTTTCCAATTGTTATCGGCTTTATCACTATTCACTTGATTATTAAATTCTGTGATAAAGGGAATGTAACAAAAGAGCATTAAAATCTGAAATGATATTTTGTAAATTTCCTTCATATATTCGTACCTCTGAAGGTTTATTAGATATATTAGCTAAGAATAGACACAAGGTAGTGTTATCATCACTAACTGACCAATGTCTCCTTTGCATGACATGATGTAAATTTTAACATGTAAATATAAGTTATAATTCGTGACCCATTATATGTGACAAAAATAATGTTCAATAAATTATTCATTAACTTTCTTTCTCATGAAATCATTTTTTCAGATATTTATTCTTAGAAATAATTAATTACCTGCAAATTCGACGATATATCGGAATTAATATTTATAAATTGAGTTTAAAAACATGCATGAGACTATTTAATACAATATATTTTCTCGAGTAAAGCATGTAACCGTCTAATTTATTTAATCTAAATCACAAATGCATTCATATGTATAAAAATGCCTTTGCTCTTATACAAAAATAAAAACAATACAATGTTACATGATTTTCTATTTACATCAATATTTGAACTTTTTCACCCTTAGCGCAATTGGACACCATTCCTCCACAAATATCACTCTGCCCTCCTGATGTAGTAGCAAGAGTTCTAACCGGAAACGAAGGAGCATGCGTAAGCTACACCGAACCTGTGGCAACAGATAATGTTGGAGTTGTTAACCGAGTCAATGAACTAAGCTTCTTTCCGAATTATTATTTCCCGCTAGGGATAACCGAAGTGGTGTACACTTTTGCCGATGAAGCAGGCAACACGGCAACATGCTTATTTGCTGTTACCGTTATATCAGGTTTGTATAAAAAGTGAAGAAGGAGTATTGACAAAATGCGACGCGTACAATTTTAAACTCGTCATTTAAAATGTTTAATCGATCCTGAATTATAGTATCATTTTAAGTAACCACTCGAAGGTCGTCACCCAATCGTCAAATCATAATACAACCTTTGTATCCAGAAGTAAACACCATCCAAAGGAAATCTGTTGCAGTAGAGTTCCTCTTGAAAGAGTAGTACACTCTATATTACAGCTAAGAATCTAATATAGGTGTCCCTTTTTTAAACGAATTCAGCCGTAACTACCTCTAAAATAGTTTTTAGGCTCAATGTTTTGTAAAGTTGATAAATATGCAAGCCGATTGATTTAATATCAGTTTCAGTAGATTCCCTGTTTTAACACAACGTTTATTTGAGCTGGAAGAAAATAGCTCTTGTAAAATAGTAATCAAAAGACATTTTCAAAGTATCAACGTTTTAATATTAGTTTAGAAAAATACTTGTATGTGTTTGTAACCTTTGCGTATTTTAATTGGATGACTAATTCTTTCTCTCTTGCACCACTCAATAAGATGTGATTCATTCTTCATTTAGAAATTAAGTTTCTTAAATAGAATTTAGAATTTTTAGATCTATTTTTTTTTTACTTTGCCTTTTCTTTTAAAGAAACTCCGTGTGACTCAAATCCATGTAACAACGGTGCGATATGCCTCGCCTCGAGTCTTACTGATTATGCATGCGTTTGTAGTGAATGCTTCATGGGAACAATATGTCAGTTTCGTAAGTTGTTTTATTACATGTTTTTACCTTTAGACCTGTTATTGCATGTATAAGAAGGCTTTAATCGTACCTTTTAATAATACGCGGATATATGTTGTGTCGCAGAGAATAATTTAAATTAGTATTCATAAAGGGTTTAAAGAGGCAAAATCGTCATATGTGCACAATATTTAAAATTCATTTCAAATTCTTTGATTGGTTAACATTTTGCTGCGCGATTCGTTGTCTCGTATTGCAAGGTATATAGTTATTTAAAACGCCTTGAAGGTCATTACACGAGTTAGCCCAGATGGTTACGGCAATCGGAAGCAATTATTTTTTTCTTATCAACAGTCGTGAGTTCAATCCCCGGTAGAATAGTTTATTGCGACTTTTGCTTTCATCTTCTTTTTCTTTTTCTTAGTAATTTTCATTTGGTGACTATTGTTGTAGTATTATAATACCAATATTTCACTTTCGCTTTCTGATAAACGCATTGAAACATACAAACAAATTTCTCGTCACAGTAACGTAATGCGCTGCGTATGCAACTCGGCACACACAACGTACATGCTAGTGTCTGGCTGTACAAACCACGGACTTCTCTTCTAACTTTATGTACAAACAGAAAGTGGATCGGATCTTGCGTCCACAGCCGGAAGTGACGTCAAAATATAGCAGCCCCAGTTTTACCGTATGTTAATGAGGCGAGCCTCCCTCTTTAATGCAACTATGTGATGTTTAAGATAGAGAAGCACCTATTGCAAGTTTGAGTCATTGATTTATTTATGATTGTTTTACAGGTATCAATGCTTGTGATAACCATCGATGTCAAAACTCAGCCGAATGTACACCGATCCCTGGTACTTGCACGCAGTATTCATGTGAATGCCCTTCATGTTATTTTGGTGAATTTTGCCAGTCAAGTAAGTTTCATTCATAATTTATAGTATTGAAAATAAACCATATTCTCGATATATTTTTCAGAGTATATTTCGACGATTACTAGAACCTCTTTCCTTTCTGGATATCTGTAAAACACATATCTTTGTGAAAAAATACGCTTGCCGAGCTATATTTATGTTCAGTTGCAGCATTTGTGAATATAGGGATGGGATCTATGATCAGCAACTTCCATATAATTCAAGAATATTTTGAAAAGCACAGCAAAAATTAATACAACCAATTTTTGCTTATTTTTTTGCCGTGCTTTGGAAGTAATGAACAAAAAAGGGGCCGATTCGAAAAGTTTGAAAGCTTTTGGAAACTGTAGAATTGCCTTTGAAAGAGTGTCATGTGTTTTCAAAATACATTTTTAATGTTTTAAACTATCGACAGTCAATCATCGTTGTATTCCTTCTAAGCACCATATTAAGCTATCAGTGCCGTGACGTAAGAGTTGAGTTTGCGTCCAATTGTGAAGCGAGAGGGGAGACTGGAAAAACTTGTATTTTGCAGGTTATTACCTTTTTAAAGATTCCGATGATTTGGAGTCTTGCCACCATGCCCCATGCTATGAATTGTGTTTATGCGGCTTATAGCATCTATCACATGCACATATTGCATCGATTTAATGAAGATATGATCTCATTTTAGGCATAGATCCATGCACAAACAACCCTTGCGGAAACGGTGGCATTTGTACGCCGGATCTTACAACCTGCAACCAGTATTCATGTCAGTGCATTGGATGTTTCACCGGCGTAGCTTGCGAAACAGGTAAGTACTCAATAAATCAAAGAATATTGCACTGAATGAACAGAACTGATGGAATGGATGATGATGATAACGACGACGACGATGATGATGATGATGAAACAAGACAAGAAACATGGATAACTTTGTTAATGGTACAAATTGAATGAATCCGAAGTGATGCTTTATTTTTGAGAATGATAAATAAATTGATAGTTACCGCTTCTTTCGTTTTCTTTCCATGACACAAATGGTTAATTGGAAATGAATATATGGACCAACATTTACACTTTTAGTTGTTAGTTTCTTAATTGTGAGCTAGTTAAATCCATCAGAGCCAATACGCCCAAAAGGCCGGTGCTTATCCCCAGATTCCTTGGCGCAAGCAGATAAGAGCACATGACTAACCTGGACGGGACGCTAGTCCATCGCAGGTTTGACTCTTTAGGAGTGCTGATACTTATATACACAAATTCTGAACTACTGTCTAAATGGTAGAAGTGAATGCAAAATGGTTGTTTAAATGCACCATTTTTCCACTACACTCACGTTCTAAATAACAGTTCCTTACATGAACTCACGTTAACTAAAAATGAAGTAAGATCTAATGTCTTAAGAATTTATTTGTAACAGAAACTATTTGAAAAAAAAGAAGACACTTTTTATCAATCAAAAATGCGCTCCGACATTGTTTACTTCCTAAACACTTTGTTTGAATTTTAGGGAATCTGTTCTGTGTTTTATCATTTTGTTGACAGTTTTTGATCCATGCTCCTTTGGACCATGCAGAAATAACGCTATATGTTCAAACATCGACGACTCCTGTACCGCCTACACATGTGAATGCCAGGGATGCTTTACTGGCTACCGCTGCGAGACACGTAGGTGGTGCCGATTGCCTTTGTTCCTAATCTTAAAAAAACTATTGTACACTATGTACAATTAATTAAATGCTGAAAGAATTATTTTCTGTAAGATATTCATTCATTTGAATGCCTTTTGCTAAATCATATTCTACAGCACTTTCCTGTGGGATGTATGTGTCGAACTAGGTCAAGTAAAAAATGTTTTGAATGATATTAAATAAGGGTAACTTTTCTCGTGCATTTATTTTCAGCGTCAGCGTACTATGTCACATTATTGTAAAGTTGAGGTTTAGGTACGAATTTCTCGACAATTACCTTTTGTCAAGTTCATGCGAGAAAGTTGATGTCATTAAGTCGAAATCTAGAATTTTGTAACTGTCCTAAAAAAGGTGTGAAATATCTAGGATACTTTTAGTGTTTAAGTTTCATTGAAAATTGGTATAAATGTAAATATCTGATTTCAGCAATCCCGGATCCGTGCAGTACATATCCCTGTTTAAATGGTGGCGCTTGTTCGCGAATACCCGGCGCCTGTTTTGCTTACACATGTAGATGCTCCTCTGGCTTTAGAGGACCTTTGTGCGAAAGCGGTGAGTCATTTGTTGTCTCATTTCTTATATCACAATTAATCGTTTTTGAGATTTCATGGTCGTTTTGGTGTGCTAGAAAACTAAACAAAGCCATACATAATTCTGCATTTCTCTGCTCAATGGATTCTACTAGAAGAAATAGAATTAACTTTAGATTTATCTTGTGACCATGCCAACAAAAAACTTCAAATATTCTTTAAAATATATATCTCCCAGCAAACACAAAATATTTTCACATTTTGTGTGATAATGTTTTTACAATATCAAAATGAGTGGTCGAAAAACATTAATATAACAATTTTTCATATTATACTATGCACAAATGTTTTTCTCATATCGTTGTTATGTTTTTTTCTTCAAATTAATGATGTTATGAGAACATTGTTACGACCACACAAAATTACTTTATAACAACATCTTTACAATTTTGGAAAACATGTCTTCATGATGTTTAGAAAACATTATTGTTTGCTAGTTCTACAATTGGTATTCTAAGGTATTTTAAGATAATATGAACACTTTTCTGCACACACGAACACTGTTCTTCACACACGAACACTGTTCTGCACACACAAACACTGTTCTGCACACATGAACACTGTTCTGCATACATGAACACTTTTCTGCAGTTGTGTTTCATGTACTACAATGAAATTCTTTCTGCTGTTTTCAAGGGAAAAGACAATACACTTAATATATTTTTACACAATGTAAAAATCCTCACGGTAAAGTATTCTTTTAATTTCCTGCAGAAAAACTCAAATTTAATATCTACTTTTATTTCAGTTCTTGCTATGCTGTCAAATTCCTGTTATTCGTTTCCATGTGCCAATGATGGTGCCTGTGTATCTCTTGAAAGATCTGCTTACAAATGCTTCTGCCGTGATGGATATACTGGAATAAATTGTCGACAAATTATATGTAAGTTGCTTCTTATGAAAAAATTTCGACACGGAAGCCATATACAGACATTCACAGTTTGCTCATGCACACAAGGACTTGTCACATTTAAGTTGCGAGTAAACAAACCAATGCAACAAGAGCACATCAAAATACGCTCTTGGTACGCGCACGAGAACTTAGGAAATGTTGTTTGTTTACTCGCAACTCACGGAACTGTGAGAGGGTGTGTTGTCGGTGAAAAATACATTTGGAAGGCCATGCTCTTTGCGAGTTTTAGACAATTCCCTTAACATGCGCCAGATATTGAAGCCAACTTCTGGCACATATACCGTAGCTATGGCCGCTGGTTTATTTTCTAAAAATGTCTTGAAAAAATAATATTTCCAGTTACGTGTTACAATTGCAGTTTACTCTCACATTTTAAGCTTAAAACGTCAAGAATTTGATAGTTGCTGACAGTAATTATATCAAATTATTTCACAAAATCTACTATACGCCTTACCAACAATCCAAATGTTAATGATTGCATACTGCGAGAAAGAGATGTTTTGAATTGTTTGAAATTGTCTTCATACATACGCAGCTATCAATTTCGTCGGCGATTCATGCAGAGTATCACCTTGTTCAAATGGCGGCACATGCTACAACAGTTATTCGTCAACCACTAGCTCTTTCCAATTCCAAGCGCAGTACAACTGCGTCTGCCAGAATGGGTTCACAGGTCGGGACTGTATCTTTCGCACAAGTAAGAAGTATTTTTCTACATTCTGATTTCTCTTCGTTTTACCTTCATGTGTAGTATCCACTGTATGTCTGCAATCACTACCGGGACAAAGTATACTTTTATACTGACCTCACTATAAGTGCGAGCCTCGGAGCAAAACTCGTCTGAGGTTAAGTTCGATTCTCCCGTCTCTCTGTCTTATTTAGAGTTAGAGTCGCAAAGAGTCCTAAGATAGGCGTTATTAATCACCCACTCTAAAAAAAAAAAAAAACTCATTTTGTTTTTTAATAAGTATTTTCACTCAATTTCTAGCGAAAGTTGGAGAATGTGAGCTGATTAGAGCTGGGTCCAGATATATTTAATGAACGGTTATGAAGATGAAAACACAATTTTCTGTAAAGCTAGGAAATTTGATTCATTTTCGTTTGGTAAAAATCTGATAATAACCTTGTTCATATATTTAGGATGAAAGATGAAAATTTAACGACAAGCTATTGTTTTGCACAGATACACAATCCCAGCTTGACGACTGTGGCAGTCGAGTTAATCCGTGCTTAAATGGAGGAGTATGCTTTAATTCCTACGATAGCATTGAACAAAGTGTTAACTATTACTGCAATTGTCCTATTGAATTTATTGGACAAAACTGTGAAGTAGAGTGTTAAGTATTAAATGTATTTCCTTACAATCCTTATATCAAACCTTTCACACCATTTAACACCAGCACTAGAAATCCGTATATCCATTAATAATCTCATCGACTGTTCTTACAACGTAGTCATACCCATATAATTGAATGAACAAAATATACAGAAGTCCCCTCTAACAGTTTACCAAATCATGGAGGCGATACAATTTAAAAGTCTTCTCATTTGCATTTCGTGAATTCACCACAAAACATTATGAAATCTTTGTGAATATATCATTTGTCAAATTTTTAGCGACGCACACATTTGTTTTTGTCAGTTTTACAAGAAACAGAGGAACTTCACAATCTTATACCAATACTGCCTGTACTTATGCCTATACTGGAGGTTCAATATGTGGTTGCACATAATGTTAGGTCAATTATATACTACATACCGTGGATTTCAATATCAATAAATGTAGCGTCATACCATTGTCATTCTTTTCTCCGACACAACTGCGAGGATATACGTTGTTTTATTATTCATTCTCTTCCACAGATTTCAATCCATGCATCAGCAATCCGTGCCTTAACAACGGTAACTGCGTTGCTTTTAACAAGTACTATTTGTGTAATTGCATTAATGGATTCACTGGCATAACATGTGGAATTGAACCAAGTAGGTGTTTTTCTTTCCTAACATTATAATATCTGACAAATTAGTGCAAATATTTGTTTTTAAATCTTCCGCATCAGATTAATCTAGCACAAAATGGTAGTGTCACATGCAACCAAAAACAAAACATACTAAGCTATTTTAAAATCCAAAAAGGTAAATAATATTTACGATACTACGATGCAATATTTACCATATTGACATGATTTATCAAGCGTGTGTGTAGTATATAGGTAGTACAAATGGGAAGTATAAATTATTGCATTGCATATGTGGGCCTGTGGCATACACAGGAATGACGGAAATATTTTCTTTAGTTAACTATTAGAGTCAAAATTAAAAGCAAATTTCCTTGCATAGTGCCTAACCAAAATAGTAACATTAATACTATTTTCATTTTAGAAATGATAACAAAATTAACACAAATTACATTTGACAGTTGACCAAACTCCACCGGAAGTAAGAAATTGCCCTCAGCAGAATATTGTTACAAGAGCAAAAGTTGGTGAGAACTTTGCAATTGTCACCTGGACTACACCAACTGCAATTGACAGTAATGGAGGTGTGGTTGTTGTGTCCTCTGCGACTGGAAAATCGGGTAAATTCTTAGTTTTATTGCTAATAATAAATGCTAACACTTCCCATGATATGTTTACTCATTTCTAATGTTACTGGCTAATCTTGCCTAATAGCGATCGTAGTTTCCAAAACATAATAAACATCATTTGAATCAAAGAACAAATCATCATTAATTTTCGACTCGGTATACCTGGACAGTATTGCCAAGGATTTTGATTGAAAAGGAAAGGTGCAAGTTTGCTTGTGGAGGAGTGAGGGGAACGTGGAACCAAAACTTTTCCTTCAATTTTACATCAGTGTGGGACTGTTTTACATTAATAACGGACCGATTTATCAACAGTCTCGCACTTTCTCATTGGTTCGTGGCATATTAACTCAAAGTAAAACATTTGGTTGTATTCCCGTTCCTCAATTCTATCAAATAATCTTGGGTGTGTGATAGGAATGAGGTGTGGCAACATGGGCTTAATTGGTTTAAAATATGATTTAAACCATTAAAACAGCAAAAAGTACATTATAATTTGTTAAATGACCAATTTACCGCATTTCTAATTTTTAGCTGTTATTGCGCAGTAATATGTGATATCATAGGGGGAAAGATCCTTCATTACCTTTTGTAAAACCTTTGTTCTTTTGTCAATCTTGTTTGAAATATAGCATTTGACTTCGGGCAAATGTTTTCTTAACTTGATCATACCCCGAATCATCATGTATCTAGAAAAGACATTCTTGAAATTCACAAGTAGCTGAATTTGAAGAACAGAATTTAAAGAATTTCATAAAGGTTTTGAGATGTGTTCCTCTTACTATATGACAAATTCCGCACAAATTGACAAATCTTGCAACTTTCTTTAGTCTTGAAAATTAAAAAAGCTTTTTACAAATTGTAAAGACTGTTTTACGTAGAATTCCATGCTCTTTCATATTCTTAAATCTGTTAGATGCCCATAGTCCTTTAAGTTTTGAAATATTTGCTTACTTACTTTGATGATTGATTTCCTTTTAACAGGAGCGGCGTATGAGGTTGGCAGCAGGACGATAACATACACTTTTACGGATGCAGCTGGAAACCAGGCTGTTTGTAGCTTTACCGTTATAGTAAATCCAGGTAAATACATATGTATATCATGTCTATGTGTGTAAACACTATGTATGATAACTTTTTATTGAATCTTCATATTAAATCTTACGATTCGAAGCATTTAACATAAACCTTGTAATGATTGAACATTAGTGAATACTTTTTCAGACCTATTTTCATAATCATTCAATACTTACTTTATGACAACCAAAAGTGTAAGCAAGAAAAGAAATAGCAAAGAGCAATATAGTAAAAAAACACATTGTTAAAGGATACAGATTATTGCTAATAATAGTGCGTACAAAATTCATAGAAAGAAAAAAAGATTACGTTGATTCTAATGTTGGACTGTTTATCTGGTAAACTTCGTATTAAAAATTAATGTATTATAATGTGTATTATTTAAATGTATATACTGCATCAATCATAAGGATCATTACAGAACTCGCCCCTTGAACAGAACTCCATCCTAAATTTCTGTGCCTGTGGCATTTCAGTAACCGCATGTGGCGGTTTGCATTTCTAGTTTATTTCCAAATAATTTCACTTCGCGTTTTAACAAAATTTGCCCTCTAAAGGTGTGAAGTTTGTTTTATTTGGACAAACTGTTAGACAAATCAACCTTTGACCAACGAAATTGACGCTATATGTCGTATTTCCACGTAAATTCATTTCGAAGTTAAGAAATATTAAGAACAGCGTTCCAACAATAAAGTCCTTTTTCCCGTATAACAGCAAAACGAGGGGAGTTTGTATTTGAATAACATCAATATGTGTCATGTCTGTGGAGTTTTAGGCATAAAGAAACTTGTAAAATGTATTTCTTGTATATTCATAAGTAACCAATATATAATTTCATTGAGCCATATTCAAGAAACATGAGTTTATGTATATGATTATCTCGTAATTGCTATTGCCTACAATTATCTTTGGAAAATACTTTTCGCACTGCACGTGTTTGCTATACGTAAGTATGCTTGATGGTGCGTAACTCCTGACCTCTACACACAAAAAGTCCTTACGCGTATATTGCACCATGGAGCTATTGACTCAGTTAATAGCTCTATGATTGCACTGATGAACGGAAATGGCGTTAACCGCAGGATTGTTTATCGAAAAGGTGTTAAGGGGAGGAGGTTACGCTAATGAGTCAATAAGATTTTGAAAGTCACTCAGAATTACGCTGCTGAAAATAGTACTATTCTTAACGATTTCTGCACCAAATGAAATAATTAAACCAGTTTTTAGGGTATAAATGATCCAAGTAAGAACTCGTTGATGTTCAAATATTCAGTGTTTAAAATTACAGCATTTCTTGTTGAGTTGTCTTAACTACCATGTGTGGTCAAATAATTGCGTAATACCTTTTCAATTCGTTGAGAGAGTGTCCTTCGAACTGGACGAAAATGACACCAGCAGTTTCATCCCGTCCATGTTTCAAGGGGCGCTTTCTTCAAATGTGATGTGGAATGAGCAATTTTTAAATAGACTCTATTAGAGAGGAAGAAATAAGTGTAAACTTATAGCTTAAAAGAACTGGCGGCTTAAAGAGCTGGTGATACATAAAATTGTTAAAAAACAGCGTAAAGGGGAATGTAAATGCTTCAAACAGCCTTGTAAGCGAAACTAATTTTGACAGAGAATAAACCAATATATTTATATTAGATGACAGGGAAATTAACTAATCTAAAAACAACAAAACGACCAATTTCATCCATGCTTGATGCTTTGATTTTGTTATTATCAATTCAATGGGAACAATCTAGCTCATATTGTGTTAATGTGTCACTATGTCCTCATAGTTCCATGTGTTGCAGTTATTTTGTGTATATTTCGAGAGCAGCCGGATCTCATTAGCTTCATTTAAACCCACGTACAATAATTGCGATAAGCTGTCATGAGCTGTGCTTCGATCAAGTCTAATCTTTACTAGTTGAAACATTCTGTATACAATCGTCTATTTTTCCTTCAAGCATCTATTACTGACGTAACACCTCCTGTGATTAATTCATGTCATACAAATATCGTCGATTCGGCGTCCCCCGGACAAATAGATGCATTTGTAGATAGGACAGAGCAAACGGCAGTAGATAACTCAGGGTTACCACCTAAAGTTTCTGCCATCAATAATCCAGGAGATCGTTTTGTATTGGAAGTATCGACAGTCTCTTACATATTTAGTGATTTAGTGGGAAATTCAGCTACATGTGCGTTTACAGTATCAGTAGTTACAGAAAGGATTTTTGATTTATTTATATACATAGCATGTTAAGGTACAAACAAGCAATCTTGCTTTTGGAAATCAGAGGAGAACTCGGCACACTCATAATTCTCCCAACCAGTGGGGACGGCTGATTTGAGTCAAAGACGGGGTGGGGTTAATGTGTTTATGTGAGAGGCATGTCCCCCGTTGCCACCCGCAGTACTTTACTTTAACTACACTAATCCGAAAAATCGAATCACTGAAAATCACGTTCTTTCACAACCTTGAAGAGGAATAGGCGTTCACAGCCAACTGTATGTAGTGTAATCAATTCTTATAATTATCACATCGCATTGTACATTGATTGTGCATGAATAAACGATGACTGTATTTTTTGGCTATTTATTTGTTAATTCTATTAATCGTACTTTTATATTTTGGGGGTTTAGTCACAAATGAGGCAGATACAACTCCACCGACCATAGTCAACTGCCCTGCTACCATTACAGAGACTGCATTATTATCTGAGACTACAGTGCCAATTAGCTGGATAGAACCAACCGCATTTGATGCCAGTGGAAATGTCAATATTGAAAGATCACATTCACCAGGTGATTTATTTCTAGCTGGACAATCAACAAATGTGTTTTATACTTTCAGTGATACTGCGGGAAACACTGCCACTTGTGGATTCATCGTGATGGTCACAGGTACATCAGATTCAAATTAATCATTGAAACTAATCGTTATCTTTAATATTAATTACATAAAAACATATCATCAATTGAAGTTAGTTACATTAAATGCTGTGTCTTTCTCAAATAAGGAACCTTGTCCTTTAAAAAAAAAAAAACCTTAATCTGTATTGATGTTCTTTTCTGGTTTGTACTCTTCAAATTAAAAAACAATTTGAATTTCATGATCATTTTAACGAAAATTAACAATTTGTTTATTGATGATTCTCTTTGTGGATTTAACACTGTAGGTTCACACATCATACCGGTAAAATGTGGTAAGTTTGATTACTCTACAAATTAAGATGCCCATACCCAACATTTCCATACTCAGCGTTTGTTTCTCAAAGAGTTGTAGAGAAACACAATACAGTAGATGACAGTTGCAAGAAGAAATTGATAGAAAAGGAAGGAAGAATAGAAGAAAAGGACATTTTTTTTAAGGGTATTGTTCACTCCAGTATAAATGTTATATTAGTATATTTCAACTTTCAGTGTCCGGACAGACGGAGTTTGCTATTCAGAATTGTCCAGAGGACCAATTTCTATCTATTCCGTGCTGTCAGCTTGAGGAAGCACAGGTGTTTTGGATGCAACCGATATCTACAGGAGGTGTGGGTTTGGTAACCGTGGCCTCATCTCATACGCCGAATGATTTCTTCCCAGTTGGTTTCGGCACTCCTGTTACGTACACATTTGCTGATGAAAGTGGAACTGTTGTCTCGTGTCAATTTGGCGTTACTCTGTACAGTAAGTTTATGAATTATATGAATAAATTACAAATGTGTAAGATGTATAAAAAATAGATTTCAACCACATGTGGCCATCAACTTGGCAGCAAGTTGAAATGTTATTTCTAAGATAAGTAGGGTTTTAAGCGTGTTATGATTAAATACAAATGTTAATTGCAAGATTTATGAATCCATGTGTGTAAAGAATATGCTTATTTAATGTCTATATATTCCTGACCACTGAAACATTCGTAATATGTAAAACCACTCCACCCATCTTATATTATTCTTTGACGAATTTAGTCTTCCCGCCATGCATACCGAACCACAAAGCTCTCCCCAAGATGCATTTTTTGACCATTAGAGACATCTCACTCTGAATACCTGCTCCCTGAACCCTACCAATGTGTAGTACTCCTTTCTGCTAAATGATAACTCAACATTCACCAATGTGTATCCCTTGACCACTTCTGCCTACTAATTTTGTATAACTGAAAGCTCAACCTTCCCAACGTGTATCTCTTGACACGACTGTCTACTAGCTTGCTATAATTGATAGCTCAACCTTCCCAACGTGTATAACATTGTCAAACTGATCACTCAACCTTCACCAAGTGTATCTCTTCACCACTCCTGCCAACTAACTTTGCATAACTTACAGCTCAACCTTCACCAACGTGTATCCCTTGACCACTCCTGCCTACAATCACTCAAACTTCACTAACGTGTATTCTCTGATTACTCCTGCCTAATAACTTTGTATATCTGACAGCTCAACCTTCATCAATATTCCTTGACCACTCTTGCCTACTAACTTTGTCTAACTAATCACTAAACCTTCACCAGGTATATCACTTGACCACTCCTGCCTACTAACTTTGTCTAACTGATCACTCTACCTTCACCAACGTGTATCCCTTGACCACTCCTGCCTACTAACTTTGTCTAATTGATTACTCAACCTTCACCAACGTGTATCCCTTGACCACTCCTACCTACTATCTATGTATGAATAATAGCTCAACCTCCACCAACGTGTATTCCTTGACCACTCCTGCCCACTAACTTTGTATAACTGACCACTCAACCTTTACCAACGTGTATTGCTTGACCACTCCTGACTACTAACTTTGTATAACTTACCACTCAACCTTCACCAACAGACCACCGTGTATCCCTTGCACACTCTTGCCTACTAACTTTGCATAGTTATTCACTCAAGCACCCGAAGATAAATTCCTTGATCACTCCAAGATTCCAATTAAGCATACTGTGACCCTCGATGGCAATACCTTGACCACCTTATCCCATCCTCAGTGTGTATAGTTTGGTGATACCAATGCTACATCGATTTGTATACCTCGACAATCTTTACCATCTGCATGCCTTGTCCACAACATCCCCTCCCTCTATATATATGCAATTACTTTACAGTCTACCTCCTTTTCTTGCAGTTGCTGTTGAGACGTTCAGATCTGTGTTCGTTACAAAGGGATTTCCACAGGCCTACGAAAACAATCAAAATCTCTTTTGGGTATTTCAAGCAGATCAAATTTATGTCATACAAGTGGACGTGCTGTTTGTAGAATTGGCAAGTGGTGACCAATTCATTATCGGCAATGGGTTCCAATCTGCATCACAAGAAATTGACAATGGTAGTATACTGCAAGTATTTGTTACAAACAGTCTACGGAATGCACTAGTATCGAATTCAAACAGGATATGGATGAACTTAATAACGGACGGCCAGGACACCGGTCGTGGAGTAGTGTGTCAGATTTCAGCAACAGGTATTGTTAAAAAGTGATTCGAGCAATCGATAAAAAGAATTGGTTTTGAGCAATAAAATTTGCTCACTGCAAAATGATCAATTATACAAAAAATTCACGTGTTCATGAACTTTTATTATACGAATAATGTAACACTACATTTGAACAATACGTGCAGATTTTCATTAATATGTCAAGTTTACAAGACCACAGAAATTTAATGAATAGTACCGAAAATAAGCTCCAACCCTTTCTATTGTATAGCAAGTTGTCTTTTATTCAAGTTTCAATAATACATCCAATTGACTGATTGAGTACTTAAGCTTAGGACTCGCTTTAATTGGTGGAAATGAAAAATGCATCATAATGTTAATTTACTGACACTAAAGCGAAAATAACCTTGTAAAATGTTCGGAACATTTACCTCCGAAAAAACTATTAGCCTATGGCCACATGGTTTAATACATGACATCTTCAAGGCTTGTAACATTAAGGCATACTTGCACAAGCGCAAAATCTTTCCCCAACCCTGAAAATTATCCACATTTTTCTCCCTTCCCTCTCATTTTGTCTCCTGAAAATTTCCCAACACGGTCAAGAAACTTCCTCAAGCGCCAGTTACATGATTGAGCGTTTGTGCATATCTAAGATAAGGATCTGCTAAATACTGCCATATGTCTCTGCCGCTTTGCCACACCCAAACGGCGATATTGATCCCACTTACAGATAATATCAATATCTTATGTAATCCTGTCTATGATTTATAATTGTTGTTTGCATTTTGGAATATAAGGATTTTTTGATTGATTTTCGGAAACGATATCATGAGTTTACCGGTATATAAAAGCGTCGAAGAGCTTATTTTGCTATCTTTGTTTCTCTTTTGCTCTCTTTTCGTGTTTGCTGGATTTTGTACTTTTATGGCATTTCCAGAACCCTAGTTTTTTTTTGTTTCCCTTTTGCTTGTTTTATTTCTTAGTGCTAGAGTGAAAGTTGTGTATACAGCCATGAGTCTCATGACGTTTTCTACGGGCAATGCATACATTTTGTGTAAATGATAAAAGTGTATTACCGGTGACATTACACTTTTTCTTTAAAGGAATGATTTAACGCTCAAGTTTGTACGGATTTTTTTTTCTTCTTGAAATTCATTTATAGACTTGCACTTATGCAATGACTAGGGCAAAACCAGAAAATCGTTCGACTTTGAGCCCTTTATGTTTTCATTAAAATTTTCTTTGAGAATATGTGCATTTTTCCTGACTACTGAGTTTTTTGCTAGATTATCCTGTTTTTGTGTTTCATTTATTGCGTATAAGTTAATTGATTTTTGTGTGGGCGTACGGGAAACCATGTAGAGCACAACTAGCAGATTATAAGTTATAACTAAAAAATACCAGTTATGATACTTTCAACTCATAACTTCGTACGTGTGGGCGAATTTCAAGCATGAGAGAAATATAAGCTCCGTATTACACGTGCACATTTTCACACACAAAAGACCTATAGAGCAAGGTGACTAGCTAAATAGTGTAAGAAATTCAGCGGTTTAATATTTAGACTAAATATATTTAATATTTCCTCAATTTGATTGTTTCAATCATGTCTTTCTGTACAATGGCTTATATGCATAACACAGTCATATCATTCAAGACAAAAATCATTTGTATAAATTATAACTGGACGTGACAATAATTAATTTTCTATATGAAATATACATTTTAATGTATTACACCAATAATCATAATTTATTACATTTGAATAATAATAACATCAATTATTCTGAATTAATTACTTGACCTAGAACTCGCGCGGCAAAGAAATTACAATTTTCTTATCTTGTAATTGCAATGTCTACGCTTGATACAAACAAAATTATTATATCATATTGTGCAAGTGGAAGTTTGTTGCAAAACAGCGATTAAGTAGATTTTGGTTAATCGGTACACGGTAGATGGATATACAAACATTCTAAAAAACCAAAGGTTATACTAAATATTCACTAAATATTTACACATAGACTATACATAAACTATGTATGTAAACCCAGGCGCAAGGGGAGTACATGCCCGCAAGAGATTGACTAATCGTTGTCGTTTTTATTGAATTTTCAAATTTTGTCCCCCGCCCACCCCTTCCCCTACCTCCCCTTCCACCAAACCACCCTGTCCTTCATTAATTGCCTCAATTAAAATTGCTTATAGCTGTCTACTGGTCTATGTTCAGATGTCTGTATTAGTAAGTATACAAAACTTATAGGAAAAAACATATTCGTATTTTGTCCCCTCTCCCACCCACCTCCCCACCCTGTCCATCATCAATTGACCCACCTAAAATCTCTTACAGCTGCCTATGTTCAGATGTCTGTATTAGTAACTATAGAAACATATTATAAAGATAAACATAGTTGTATTCCTCTCCCCCACCCCACCCCCCCACCTACGCTTTCCATCGTCAATTGCCCCAACTAAAATCTCTTACAGCTGTCTAATTAGTAACTATAGAAACATATTAGAAAAAGAAACATATTGGTATTTTACCCACTCCCCCCTCCTCCCCTACTTTGTCCATCATCAAATGCCCCAAATAAAATCTCTTACAGCTGCCTATGTTCAGATGTCCGTATTAGTAACTATAGAAACACATTAGAAAAAGAAACATATTCCCATTTTTACCCCCACCTCCCTACGTTGTCCATCATCAATTGCCCCAACAAAATCTCTTACAGCTGCCTATGATCAGACGTCCGTATTAGTATCTATAGAAACATATTAGAAAAAGAAACATATTCGTATTTTGTCCACAACCCTCCCTTCCTGTTTATTATCAATTTTTTCCCAACACGGTCAAGAAACTTCCTCAAGCGCCAGTTACATGATTGAGCGTTTGTGCATATCTAAGATAAGGATCTGCTAAATACTGCCATATGTCTCTGCCGCTTTGCCACACCCAAACGGCGATATTGATCCCACTTACAGATAATATCAATATCTTATGTAATCCTGTCTATGATTTATAATTGTTGTTTGCATTTTGGAATATAAGGATTTTTTGATTGATTTTCGGAAACGATATCATGAGTTTACCGGTATATAAAAGCGTCGAAGAGCTTATTTTGCTATCTTTGTTTCTCTTTTGCTCTCTTTTCGTGTTTGCTGGATTTTGTACTTTTATGGCATTTCCAGAACCCTAGTTTTTTTTTTTTTCCCTTTTGCTTGTTTTATTTCTTAGTGCTAGAGTGAAAGTTGTGTATACAGCCATGAGTCTCATGACGTTTTCTACGGGCAATGCATACATTTTGTGTAAATGATAAAAGTGTATTACCGGTGACATTACACTTTTTCTTTAAAGGAATGATTTAACGCTCAAGTTTGTACGGATTTTTTTTTCTTCTTGAAATTCATTTATAGACTTGCACTTATGCAATGACTAGGGCAAAACCAGAAAATCGTTCGACTTTGAGCCCTTTATGTTTTCGTTAAAATTTTCTTTGAGAATATGTGCATTTTTCCTGACTACTGAGTTTTTTGCTAGATTATCCTGTTTTTGTGTTTCATTTATTGCGTATAAGTTAATTGATTTTTGTGTGGGCGTACGGGAAACCATGTAGAGCACAACTAGCAGATTATAAGTTATAACTCAAAAATACCAGTTATAATACTTTCAACTCATAACTTCGTACGTGTGGGCGAATTTCAAGCATGAGAGAAATATAAGCTCCGTATTACACGTGCACATCTTCACACACAAAAGACCTATAGAGCAAGGTGACTAGCTAAATAGTGTAAGAAATTCAGCGGTTTAATATTTAGACTAAATATATTTAATATTTCCTCAATTTGATTGTTTCAATCATGTCTTTCTGTACAATGGCTTATATGCATAACACAGTCATATCGTTCAAGACAAAAATCATTTGTATAAATTATAACTGGACGTGACAATAATTAATTTTCTATATGAAATATACTTTTTAATGTATTACACCAATAATCATAATTTATTACATTTGAATAATAATAACATCAATTATTCTGAATTAATTACTTGACCTAGAACTCGCGCGGCAAAGAAATTACAATTTTCTTATCTTGTAATTGCAATGTCTACGCTTGATACAAACAAAATTATTATATCATATTGTGCAAGTGGAAGTTTGTTGCAAAACAGCGATTAAGTAGATTTTGGTTAATCGGTACACGGTAGATGGATATACAAACATTCTAAAAAACCAAAGGTTATACTAAATATTCACTAAATATTTACACATAGACTATACATAAACTATGTATGTAAACCCAGGCGCAAGGGGAGTACATGCCCGCAAGAGATTGACTAATCGTTGTCGTTTTTATTGAATTTTCAAATTTTGTCCCCGCCCACCCCCTCCCCTACCTCCTTCCACCAAACCATCCTGTCCTTCATTAATTGCCTCAATTAAAATTGCTTATATACAAAACATATAGGTATAAAAACATATTCGTATTTTGTCCCTCTCCCACCCACCTCCCCACCCTGTCCATCATCAATTGACCCACCTAAAATCTCTTACAGCTGCCTATGTTCAGATGTCTGTATTAGTAACTATAGAAACATATTATAAAGATAAACATAGTTGTATTCCTCTCCCCCCCCCCACCCCGCACCTACGCTTTCCATCGTCAATTGCCCCAACTAAAATCTCTTACAGCTGTCTAATTAGTAACTATAGAAACATATTAGAAAAAGAAACATATTGGTATTTTACCCCTCCCCTCCTCCCTACTTTGTCCATCATCAAATGCCCCAAATAAAATCTCTTACAGCTGCCTATGTTCAGATGTCCGTATTAGTAACTATAGAAACACATTAGAAAAAGAAACATATTCCCATTTTTTACCCCCACCTCCCTACGTTGTCCATCATCAATTGCCCCAACAAAATCTCTTACAGCTGCCTATGATCAGACGTCCGTATTAGTAACTATAGAAACATATTAGAAAAAGAAACATATTCGTATTTTGTCCACAACCCTCCCTTCCTGTTTATTATCAATTGACCCAACTAAAATATCTTACAGCTGCCTATGTTCAGGAGTCTGTATTAGTAACTATAGAAACATATTACAAAAAGAATTACTTTCTATTTTCCCCCGCCCCTACGCTGTCCATCGTTAATTGCTCCAACTAAAATCTCTCAAGCTGTCTATGCTCAGATGTCTGTATTAGTAACTATACAACCATATTAGAAAAAGAAAGTATTCGTATTCCCCACCCCCATACGTTGTCTATCGTCAATTGCGCCAAATAAAATCTCTCTTACAGATGTCTATGTTCACATGTCTGTATTTGTAAGTATAGAAACATATTAGAAAAAGAAACATATTGGTATTTTGCCTCTCCTCCCCCTTCTTCTTCTCGCACCATGTACATCATGAATTGCCCGAACTAAAATCTCTTACAGTTGCCTATGTTCAGATGTCTGTATTAGTAACTATAGAAACATATTACAAAAAGAAAGTATTCGTATTCCCCCCATACGTTGTCTATCGTCAATTGCGCCAAATAAAATCTCTCTTACAGATGTCTATGTTCACATGTCTGTATTTGTAACTATAAAAACATATTAGAAAAAGAAACATATTGGTATTTTGCCTCTCCCCCTTCTTCTTCTCGCACCATGTACATCATGAATTGCCCGAACTAAAATCTCTTACAGTTGCCTATGTTCAGATGTCTGTATTAGTAACTATAGAAACATATTACAAAAAGAAACATATTTTTAGTTTGCCTCCCCCCTCCCACGCTGTCCATCGTCAATTGCCCCAACTAAAACATCTTACAGCTTACTATGTCCAGATGTCTGTATTAGTAACTATAGAAACATATAAGAAAAAGAATCATATTGGTATCCCCCTCCCTCCGCACGCTGCTCATCATCAATTGCACCAACTAAAACATCTGTATAGTATAACTATACACACATATTAGAGAGGGGGAAAAAATCGTGATATTTTTTTCCATGCAGATCAAATACGAAAAGCTCATTTCGCAACGGAGTCCTTCTAATAGATCGTCCTGTCGTATCATTAAGAAAGAATAGGTTTGGATGGATCCGATTTTGTTTCTTAAAGTCATTAATGGACACAATTTTTCTGGAACCTTTATGTTTGTTCTTTAAGAAAAACCTAAAAGCCTTAAAGTACTATTAAAATCAACATTTTGGACATTGAAGACTTGATCTGTTTCACGATTTTTTTAACTGGTATCTAAATAGTTGCATTTTTTGTTTAGTAATCATTTATATCTGAATATATTACCCCGAAGTAATAATAATAATTATAAATAATAGTAACTGGGAAACTTTGGTTTTATTTGTTCTTACTTGTAAGAGGAAGTTCTATATATGTCTCCTTTATTCGACTTTTTTCTTAGCGTATGAAAACAAATGAAAGAAACAGTGTTAAAAAGACGTCAAAATTATATGCTCTGATAAATTGCTTTATATAATACCCTTTTCAACGCTTGTTTACATACCCCAAATCTCCACTTTTTGACAGTTTGATGAAGTTTAAAGTGTAAACCATAAGTATGCCCAACACTTTTTCTATTTAAAGTAAGTAAAGTTCTAATGACCATTTATCGTGATTGAATTGTGGCGGCGTACAGTTTGTTTCAAAACGATACTGATTGGCATAGCAATGAAAATGCACACCATACCATTGTGTTTCGACCAATCAAAACACAGAATTTGAATTTCATTTACCTCGTGCGTTAGAGACGACAACTGCCCTTTAAAGCTCCTTTTCACCTACAGAGTTTGTGACCTTCCGAATTCCTTCAGGGAAAATCGAGGATAGATTATTTACACAATTTTATCGTTTAGAATTAGAAGTATATGAGTCCATAATGATGCAAGTAGATTTATGCTAAAGGCCAACAAATACGTACTAATGTGACTGATCAAAGTTCTGCAATGTTTTGAAATTTCCTACAACGTAAGCTGTGGCAAGTCAAAGATGGGTATTTACCTCCATCAAGTTTGTCTGCAAAATCAATCTTTGAAGATTCCAGGACAATTGTCGCAGCTATATTGATTGTCATCATAATCGAGTTAGCATCATTCAGTTTGAAATTGATCAGCTTCCAACTGTTTTCACACAGCGCAAAATAAGCAATATATCTAAATATCATGCCTGACATACAGAGAACTGCAATGTTGTCCATTTCAATTTTTTGAACTGAGAATACTTGTTATAGAAGTTAAAACTAAACTTAGTTAAAGTGTCACAGTGTTACGTTTACTCACCAAGTAATGCATATTAAATATTTATTTGGTAAATTTTGAAAGCAAAGGCAATGAAACAAACAGATTTACATACAGTATCATGCTTGACATGCAAAAACTAGGTAATGCTCAGATATGATAAATATTGCATGTTATTTCGATGGGACTATTTATTCAAGAACATTTTTTCTAAAACTAAAATTAATGTTTGTTCACGTGTCAAATTTTCACTTTTTCTTACCGAGCAATGGAAATAACAAATCCCTGTGATAACTTGATATACATATTAAATATTTAAACAGTTTATACTTTCTAAAATCAATCGCAAATAAATAAACATGTTGTTTTTAGGATGTACATTTCGAATTATAGAATAAATAGTAGTAACTGCGAAACTGTGGTTTTATTTTCTGGATGAAATGAATAAGATCTTGCTAACAATAATATGTCTTCAACTCACTGCGGTGCTGTAGATAGAAGAAATAGCAGAAAATGATAGGGGGACAAAATAGGATAAAGATGGGCATGGTGAAACTAGGGGGAAGGGGGGGGGGGGACAAAATGCCTTCCATGTTGTGCATATACCTTACGTGTCGAAATTCACAATCGGCAAAAAATGTGCCCCCCCCCCTCTCCCCCTTTCCTCGGTAGCTGCAACCCAGACTTCAAGGGGTTTGATCAACCTTTAGTGCATCCTAGGAATACGGGGTTACATTGGCGACTCCGGGTAGCTAGAGTGGTCATTTGCTATGGTAGACAATGAGGAAACCTTCCCCGAAAAAATGAGGCAGCTGATCCATATCCTAATTATCTGATTATCTCTAAATACTTGACTGTTTCACTGCTCAACATTTCCCATATTCCTCTAACGAACGGGGAATTCATATCAACAAGTAATGGAGCTTGTAAAATATCAGTCACAATATGCAAATAACCTGAAATAACTGACAGAAAATAAAAAAGTAGCGGTTTAGTGATTCTGCAAATGAATCATTTACATTCACATGCTTTGTCACGTCTAACTTGAAAAATTAATGTCCAACATGCTTGTTTCGTCACGGACAGATAAAATCAGGTAGCTCAGTCAGCTGAACGTGACAATTGGTATGCTGGAAGTGCTGCAGGGTCGAGTTCGACATTAAGGTTTATTACTTAACAGCGCGCTGAACGTGACGTTTGGTATACTGGAAGTGCTGCAGGGTCGAGTTGGACATTTGGATTTATTACCTAACAGCCAGCTGAACGTGACGATTTATATGCTGGGGGTGCTGCAGGGTCGAGTTTGACATTTGGGTTTATTACCTAACAGCCAGCTGCACCTGACGATTGGTATGCTAGAGGTGCTGCAGGGTCGAGTTTCGACATCTGGTTTATTACCTAACAGCCAGCTGAACGTGACGATTGATATGCTGGGGTGCTGCAGGGTCGAGTTTGACATTTGGGTTTATTACTTAACAACCAGCTGAACGTGACAATTGATATGCTGGGGGTGCTGCAGGGTCGAGTTCGACATTTGGGTTTATTACCTAACAGCCAGCTGAACGTGACGAGGTGTTGCAGGGTCGAGTTTGACATTTGGGTTTCTTACCTAATAGCCAGCTGAACGTGACGATTGATATGCTGGGGGTGCTGCAGGGTCGAGTTCGACATTTGGGTTTCTTACCTAACAGCCAGCTGAACGTGACAATTGATATGCTGGGAGGTATTGCAGGGTCGAGTTTGACATTTGGGTTTATTACCTAACAGCCAGCTGAACGTGACGAGGTGTTGCAGGGTCGAGTTTGACATTTGGGTTTATTACCTAATAGCCAGCTGAACGTGACGATTGATATGCTGGGGGTGCTGCAGGGTCGAGTTCGACATTTGGGTTTCTTACCTAACAGCCAGCTGAACGTGACGATTGATATGCTGGGGGTGCTGCAGGGTCGAGTTCGATATTTGGGTATATTACCTAACAGCCAGCTGAGCGTAACAATTGATATGCTGGGAAGTGTTGCAGGGTCGAGTTTGACATTTGGGTTTATTACCTAACAGCCAGCTGAACGTGACGAGGTGTTGCAGGGTCGAGTTTGACATTTGGGTTCATTACCTAACAGCCAGCTGAACGTGACGATTGATATGCTGGGGTGCTGCAGGGTCGAATTCGAAGTTTGGGTTTATTACCTAACAGCGTTTGAATTAAGACTATGTTCAATATTAAAGGTCAGATTATACCTTATAGACTTTTTCAAATTTGAATCGGCAACTTACGGATAACTAATTTAAATAATATCACATGGCCGAGATCCACGTGTCCATAACGGACCAATAGTATACTGGAGGAATCTTATTGACCAATAAGATACTGGAGGAATCTTGGCCGTCTGCGCAATTCACCCACAGTATGGGACCAAGCGTATGAAAACAAATGTTTTGAGGCACACGTATCATACGTGCGTTAAACATGAAGGAAATACGCACGCGTATTGCTGCTTACATTTTTTTCCTCAAACTTGCACCTGATTGGTTTGGAAACAAAGAAAAACTTCCTGCAGCATTTGATTGGTTGAAGTACTGAAGAAATTACGTTCGGCTAAACTCGGTTTGAAAAGGTCCATAGCGACAAGTACTAGTGAAGTTGACATGTTGAATACGATCAAAATCCTGAATTTTACAATAAAGTGAAATACAGTAAACTATTCGAACAAATTTCCTTTGGGCATGTATCCCGATGCCATAACAACACATTTTGCTTTTAATATTACTTGAAAAGGTAATAAACCATATCATCTCCCACCATGCACGTGGAAATGGGTAAGGGCTGAACAGCGAAACTGAAACAGAGGGCACTTTCTATGACGTCACTTGAGTCATAGTATGATGAGAAATAAAAGAAAAAATGAAATCTGAATCGGCAAGCATCTACCTACTGTGGTGTAGCGGTTATCATACCAGTCTACAGACCACGAGGCCCCGGGTTCAATCCTGGGGTGGGTAGACACGCCAGTGTACCACAACTGGTTATCAAAGGCCGTGTACATTGACTTGGTTGTCGATGTTATGTCTGTCCGTACGTCGTACCTGTGTTCTCGTCCGGGTCGTATTAAGCGTTTCGTGATAGCATTTGTACTATCATAACCGAACACGCAGGCGACGACCCCGTCATTGTAATTGTGTGTTCAACTCTCTCTTTCGGAATCGGCAAGTTTCGGAAAACAATTTTATTAATGTCACGAAAATCACATGTCAATAATGAACCAATCGTACCCTGGGAATCATATCCACCAATCAATACTGGGAGGGGAGGTTTTTTTTTTTTACGGTCTGCACACTATACGAATGGTATGGGGTGAAGCGTGTGGAATGAATTATTTCAGATGTTAAGCATATAGGAGCGATGTACATGAAGATAATAGTACAACGTATTCGTGTTTACAACTTTTCGTCCACAACAACTACAGTTGATTGGTTAAATTCCCTCAGCATTTGATTAGTCGAGGTATCCTTAACAGCTGAAGTAATACTGTTCGGCTAAAATCGGTTTGCATTCAAGAGATCGACAAAAGTTAACATCCCTTTTCTTGCCCCCAGTTCTCCAAATGCAATGAAGGGCATTTTTCACTCCGTTTCCCGGGGTCGTCATCGCTCTTTGCATGAAGTTACAATTAACATATTCACAAAAACCTTTGGACATGTGTCAACCTCTTACTTCTAATAAACGATACTTATTTAACAACTTCAAATTGAAATACTTTCTTTACTTTCTCTTCATAACATGCGTGTTTTCTTGCACATAATTAAGTAAAACTGTGCTCATACACAAGAGCATTACAAAATTAATATGATATTTAGCAGAATTAAAAACAAAACCTTAATAAAAAACTTATTTATTGATTCAATGTGGGAGAAGATGAATTCGTAATGAGCTTTTTTCTTTGGAGGAAAAGTTAACTTACGATCTAAGAACTGCTTATTGACTATATTAGCAGAGAAAGGTAACAATGAGTACAGGATATGTCATCCTTCGTCCTATTATATTAAATCACTAATACAGTTTGTCTCATAAGCACGAAAAAAAAGTCGACTAATATTTCTAATTTGTGTTGGTTTTAGAGAAATAATTTTGGTACAGTTGGGTGTCGTAAAAACATATAAGACGTCAAGTGCTTTGTTATTTATGCACATCATATACAATTTAAAAATCAATGACCCCAGTAGACCAAGTGTTGAATTGAAAACTTACGACAAATTGAGAATACTTTGCAGACAACAGTACACCCACAATTTTGGTAGTATGTTTTTCTGGTCTAAGAATTTGTATGAAATCATACATGTGCTTCCAAGCATAACTGATCAAATAAAGCGCTAGGAGTCTTGTAAGTTTACATTTGTCTGAATTAAACCAAACAATATAGACAAGAAGAAGAGAAAGTTCTGAACTGGTATAAACCTTTAGATACTGTGATCGAATGTCGCAGTGCTCTTTATGACGGGACATCAGCTAGGAACATTGTTTCTTCTTCAGATAATTTTCATAGTTGGGAGTGTTACTCCATCAGTCCATACAAGTCATAATGGCGAATTTTTATAGATTCATCAGATGCTGGGGAGTTCTGATGTTATTCTTCGTTGTGAGTTTCAATCAAAATGTAGAAGGAGTTGACATTGATTTCGGTGCAACTTCATGCCAGAATCTCTCACCGATTACCGGTGCTGGTGCTCAAACAACTGATGCGCCTTTTCAGATCCGTATTCTTCCATTGGGTTACATTCCAGGTCAACCATTAAACCGTGAGTAAAAACAGTTTCTTTTTTAACTGCGATCAGAATCAAAGCTTTTTTGTAAGAAATATTACAAAATAATCCCCAATTGGGTAAACTCAGTTACCCGTAATAGACATGCGAGTAAGGGTCTATTCAACCAGTGATTACCTACGACTAGTGTGCATGTGTGATTACTTTATGCATTTATTATTAAAAACTATTTCATCAGCAGAAATTGCTAAGATAAAAGCAACTTTCACCAGACTTTATATTTTGCGAAAAACACTACCGTACATTACGGCAACATAAATTAAACGCTTTTATCAAAAATACCACGGCAAATTTTACAGCGCACGTTTAAAATGATATTCAGACGTCATTGTTTCATTTTCCAACGTAAAAGTTGAAACCCGTGCAATAGCTGTATTTTCGTGGTACTAAAATATCTAATTACATTTCAAATGTATTTAAAATTTGGACAGATGCATAGCGGGAACTTCCGTAAAGATCTCCTGATCAAATGAACAAAATTGTTTAAGAGTAAGAAATTGATGGTAAAAATGAAGTATCCGCATGGTTAGCAAACTATTCTTTATTTGGTCAAAATGATCATTAATCTGTATTCCCTCGTCCTAACACTTTGATTGGCATCTATTAAAAACAAAGCCCAGTTACCACTCCCCCCCCCCCTATCCACCCCTCACTATACCAAGTGAAGGTATAGTGAATACCAAGCTCGTCCTGCGATACATCACAAATTTGCATAAAAATATACCTGAAATTTGACAATGACATAAAATGGTCACTTTTTAACCAATTTCTTTGGATGTTTTTGCTACTTTGATGATTTGTAAATGTTTTTTTAGAGCAATTTAGCAAATTGCTAATGTCAGAATCTTGACGTTACACGTACACTTTTTATAGTAAAAAATCAATAGCAATAAACAATCAATAAACACGCAATAAACAAGCAATAAACAAGCAATAAATAATCATGGATAAACCGATGAAAGCGGGAGATTGTAATATAAAGCAAAACGATTATTCATTTGTCACTCTTTTCGGTAATCTAGCTTTCGAAGAGGCGACTTTGTTTATAAAAGTTATAGCAGTGCTTACGGAAAATGACAAATTCAAACATCTTCATTTGGATTATATGAATGGAGACATATACATCAGGACTTTATGAGAATGTTACCACTTCAAACAGCTCATTTCATTGGATCAGATTAATCAAATATCTTATGCAGATTTTTTTTTTACGTTTCATATGCAAAACATAATTATCATATGAGGCGTTACAAACAAGGATTTGCAAAATCTTATCTTCAAATCAGAATATCTGTAGTGTGTGCAAAGGAGTAATATGTTGTGCTCGTAATTTCATAATGGTTATAACAATGAATTGAAGGAAGTGCCACGCATTAAAATCCTTATTAATATTAAGTTCAATCACACCGCCAATGGCAGCTTAGCGATGGCTATGAATGACCTTTTTTCTAAATGATGTCGTGCAATCTTTACTTATCTTTCGCAATATCAGATAATTTAGGGTCACCGTAGACTTTTATCTTCTATTACTAAAACCTTGTCATCGTTGATGTTCACTAAGAAAATTAGAATATATTCAAAAAAAATCTTTGACACGAATCAGTATTGACAAAAGAAATCACTGACATTGGAGAAAATCATACATCTACATGTTTGCTTCATAAAAGTAACTCTTAATTTCATCGTCGGTTACGATGACAAAGTTATGACTAAACTTCGTTCCTTCTGTCCATTTTGAATCGAGCATATGGTAAGATATATTTGTGCAGACTTCCTGTGTAAGAAGTGGGGAAATATCATATCGACCTATCATGCATTAAACATTTACGAAAAATAAATGATTGAAGACAAAATGTCATATCTCAGTGAATCACTGTTCCTCAGAAAATAGATTCAAACTACGCGATTTATGTTTTGTCAATTTAGTTCTTGGAGCAACCAGTAACGTACTGTTATAGATTAACAAATTTTGGATGAGTAGATTGTACTTTGGGGTTGAAAAAATGCCTGAAGGGAATATGCAGATGGTCAGACAAAATAAGGTTCGGTCTCATTTGTGTAAAAACGAATTAAATCAGACGGGAATCAATCATACTTTCGCACTGGAATTGTGTGGCTTAAAACAGTTTGATATGTCAGGACAGTAGTATAATATAATTGTACAGCTTCCCAACTGAAGGAAGTTTGAAGAAGTGAAATTGAATAGGTAAACAATTTTAAATAATTTTCATTTACATTAAAAAATATTACGAAAGTGAGTTGAGGACGTCGGCCTCCTACTGTAGACTTTCCACAATAGTCGCTTCTACACAAATGCGACAGGAATTTGAACTCGAATATCTCCGTAACAGAATAATATAAGAATAACGGACAAAAAAGTGTTTTTCTTTTCAAGTCCTCGATCTTTTATATCTTATAAGATGAAACACTGAACTTATTATTTATTTCATATATTGTCCTTTGCAAATAATTAAATGTCTAGGCGCAAAGCCATTTAATTGGTCGCATAAATGCATATGCGACGGTTTAGATACCGAATAGGAAAGGACGATGGTAATTTGATTTCAATCAGCTTCAAGACGCAAATCGACCTCAAACGAAAGCAATTTCTACTCTTAGGAAACGTTTATTATATGATATAGAAGGAAACTTAAACCCCTTGCTACAATGTACTTTAATTCGACATTCCGGCAGCATACCTATTAATAGGAACATTTATAACACACGAGAATATTGAAGTTATATTGTTTAGATGTTGCAATAAAATGTCATAGTTTATAATTTATGTACTTGAAATATTAAAAATCATTGTGTTGAAAAAAAGAAAAAAAAATGAATTTTCAA
The DNA here is from genome assembly GCA_020152595.1 of Chiridota heheva. Lineage (NCBI taxonomy): Eukaryota > Metazoa > Echinodermata > Holothuroidea > Apodida > Chiridotidae > Chiridota > Chiridota heheva. The sequence goes on from JAIGNY010001539.1 coordinate 1,005,761, forward strand.
AATGGCCGCTTGGCGTTAAAAAGCCTAGCTTTTGTGTCTATTATTTCTGATATTTAAAAACCGGCGTGATGAACATATTTAAAATGAGAGTTTAAAAGTTGTAGCCATGGCAGTAATAAAGGTATTTTCATGAGTTTTAAATTTCCCCAAGCAAAGATATGTTTTCCAAACGTCGTATTTGAAATTTGTAACATTGCATAAGCAGATTAGCCTTTAGCGTTAGAATAGCAAAAAATCATAGGAAATATCACAAAATGGCGGCTTCCATGTAATAAACTGTTCCCATTTTTAGATTTTAATCTTCTATCACATGAAATACGAATTATAACAGACTTTATGTCTCCTTTCAAGTGTCCTCGACAGGAGCGACTTGACCTCTTTTATGAAAGCAGTTTAAACAGGTAAAATCCGCGATCCCATCTTATACTGTTATGCCTTATATAGTTTCTTAGGGATAGTTTCTCTGTTGAACTGTATATCGCATTTTAATCAATAATATCAATTATGTCTCACACATATAGTTGTAACTATCAGATATTTTGAACAACATCAAACTGGCGATAAACGTTTCAAATAACAATAAAATATACATTGGGAAGCAGAGGCGTAGCCAAAAGATGGGCAGAGGGGGCGATCACCCTACTAATACAAAGCTAGATATAGAGGAGCGAGACATAACGAATATAATGTTGATTTGCATAAATGCATAAAATGAGAATGGAATGCAAAATACTTCTACGGAAGAGACAATCAATTGAGATCTCGATTGACAAAATTACTTCTGCGCATGCACGGCATTCCATTTTTACCGTAATAATGCGGTACCTAATGTACCGTAAAATTAAGGATGCTACTGGACTGATTGTTACTGTAGTTAGTTACATAAACGGAATAAGTTCGAGGGTCAGTGCACGTAAGAGGATCAGTTAAGTAAGCGTAAGCAAACTATGTTGTTCAATTTTGTCTGTACGTATTAACATTTTCAACTGCAATTAACACACAAATTTAATGAATTTTGAACGGTCTAAAGGGATATCACGGTATATCCGTAACATATCCTTCGTTTTTTATGGGTTTATCTCAAATTTAGCCAAAAAATTGTAGATATCTCTCTGACTTACAGTTTAACAATGCAAGTGATAGGATACATAATACCTTACCTACAAAATATCGGTGAATCGGTTATTTCATTAGTACATAGCGGGATCCTAGCAATATTTGACATCGAAGAATAAAAAAAGCAAAAACATTTTACGTTAAAGGATAAGTTCAGTTGTCAAGCAAATCTATCTTATATGAACAAGGACTTGAAGAAACAAAATAGTGAAGAAAGCATTCAAACATCTTCTTCCGTTAGGAGATATCGAAGCTTAAAGTTTGGTATCATTTCTGTAGAAACGACTGAAATCAGACTAGTTGTGATGTCATAGCCTCTGATTCCTCAAAGTCGTTAAGTATTCTATCATATTTTTTCCTGTGATTTTGAGGCTTAAAACCTATGGTATATGTCACAAAAGTAGTAAAACTGAATCTAGTAAGGGTATTTATAATGTGCTACCTGAAGAAAGTTCAAGGAAAAATAATTTAAGTGGTACAAAATTTAAATAAACTTTCTTTAAAATACGATAACAATTGCTAAGAATGTGAGGATGAAAACACCAACTTTCCATAGTAGACTTACTACGCTGAGTCATTTCTACACAGATAAGAACAGAGCCTTAAACTTGAATATCTCCTTTACGGAAGAAGGTATTTGAATGCTTTCTTCACAATTTTGTTTCTTTTTAAGTCCTTTTTCATATAAGATGGACATGCTTGACCACTAAACTTATCCTTTAATATACATGACTCTCTCATGTAAAACTTTTTTCTTAGCAGAAAAAGAGGACATCTCATTTGCATTACTCCAGTACTCTCAGTAAAATTAAACAATTGTTTGACCTGACACGCTTTGAATAGGTGCACACTGGCAATAATACACAAGCAGTTTTCATTTGTTCTGCTTGCTTATATATAACCCAATTTGGTATCACCTATTAATAATCAATTAAAACGCAGATAAGTCCTCCATCTTATACTAATTTGAGAAAGGAACTTAAAGAAAACGAGGAATGCTTCGTTATAGTAGATGACCATGCATTGCTAGTTAGTGTGAACTATTTACTTGTCTTTTAAAACATCAGCTTATTCCAGGTCAACGCGAACTTTTGCAATAAAATACATAGTTCAAATTTGCTTAACAGCAAGAAGACAAGGTGTGAGATGACACTTTGTGCGTGGCTGAACATTGACAAGTATATTATATTTATTCACTACCAATGGAGGCAAAAAGATTAACAAGAAAATTTGAGATAGAACGTGACACTATTCACATTCCACTTACGTATTTCTTTATACACGTATTTATTGGAAATAACAAAGTAAGTGAGTTAAATTAAAAAAAATGAGTGAGTTAAAATTACATGTATTAGACAGTCCAAAAGCATGCCTATTAATTAGAACATTCATAGCACACGAGAATATTGAAGTCATGCAGCCATATCATTTAGATGTTGCGATAAAATATCATAGTTTATAATTTATTTACTTGAAGTATTAAAAATTATTGTCTTGAAAACATTTTAATTTTCAAAATGGCCGTTTCGCGCCTAAAAACCTAGCCCTATTGTCTATTTTATCTAATACTTAAAAACAACGGCGTAGTTAACATATCAAATGGCAGTGGAAAAGTTGTAGCCATGACAGTAATGAAGGTATTTTCATCATTTGTAAGTTTCCCCCAGCAAAGATATTTTTCCCAGACGTATTTCAAATTTGAAAAATGTAACATTGCATAAGGTTTTAACGTAAGGATAGCAAAGGATAATGGGATATATCACAAAATGGTGACTTTCATGTAGCAAAATGTTCCCATTAATAGGAACATTTATTTTTCCATTAATAGCCATGCTACCGGACTGTTAGACAGTCTTGAGAAAAAAAAAATGTTGAACTTATCGAAGAGGTAATGATACAATTCCAAATTAGCAACAGATTGTAAATCACGGTCTGAATTAAACATTATTTGCAACGTATAGGCCTGCTAACAAATATACACACGGGCAAGAACCCCCCAAAATTCCCAGTTATACATGAAAAATGCACCGGTAAACGTTTTTCATCAAACACTTTTATTTGAGATTGGTCAAATTTAAAATTGAAATAGTCAAATTTAATACAGTAAAAAGTCAGTAGGGAAACAAACAATTATTGATCAAATTGACACGGACAAATTTGTCAAATATAATGACACGGAAATTGCTGAAAAAACCCCCAAAACCCGTGTCAAATTGACCAATGTTTATGTTAAAAATTTAATCAGAATAATAATCAAATCAGATGACCAATAAAAAGACTCATGCAGATCATCTAAATTTTGTGTGAAAGTGATTTAAATTCTGTGTCAAATATCCACGTACGTCTGTTCTGTTACAACATTGAGTATTTTAGAAAGTAGTTTGTAAATTCTTTTAGCCTTTAAATGGCCATGCAGAAATTTATCTGATTATTAAACAGTAGACTAACTGTACTGATTTTATGTACATACTGTATACTGTAATAAAGCTCAGTGTAGCCAAAATATGGGCGGCCGTTTGGGCAAAAATGAAAAGAAAAAAAGAGTAAGATACATAAATATAAGAATTAAATAAAACTTAAAAAAAATTATAAAAAAAAGTATGTTATAAGAAAAATATAAATTGAATATAAAATAAATGAAAAGAATTCAATGCAAAAAAATTAAGATAAATATTAATAAGAAACAGTAAATTAAAAATGAAATGATTGAAAAAGAAACCATTAAAAAAAAAGAATGTTAGAAGAAAAATATAAATTGAATATGAAATAAATGAAAAGAATTCAATACAAAAGAATTTAAGAAAAATTATAAATAAAAACAAACTACAAATGAAATGATTGAAAAGAAACCAATTAAAAAAGGATGTTATACAAAAATATAAATTGAACATGCAATAAATAGACAAAAAAATAAAAAAGATGATAAGAAAAAATAAACTAAAATAAAACAAATAAATAGTAAACAAATGTGTAATTTAAGTATATAGTAATAAAAAACGACAAATTAGATATGAAATAGATATAGAAAAATCCAAGTAATATACAAACAGAAATATATCTTCAAATATAAAAGTTATATATAAACATTAAGTAATAATACAAATGCTTCCATAAGCATTTAATCTTTAAATTTGTCTTTAAATCTTTGTTTTTAAATCAATATATCTTTAAATCAATGTAATTTTAAATCAATTTATAAACAGAAATTAAGTATAGTCTCAGCCATTTTATATATATATATACAAACATAATTATAAATAACACAAAATTTACGTACAAAAAAAAAAAAGTGTAAAAAAATACGTACAAAAAAAAAGTTTAAAAAAAATACTTGGAAAAATGAAAATAAAAATACGTGTTAAAAAAAGTACGTACAAAAATGAAAACAAAAATACGTGTAAAAAAAAAGTACGTGGAAAAATTAAGATAAAGATACGTGTAAAAAAAATACGTACAAAAACAAAAATAAATATACGTGTAAAAAAAATAAAATAAAAAAATAAAAATACGTTTAAAAAAAAAACGTAAATTAAAAAAATATAAATATGCGCAGCACTTTGCGCACCACAATGCACTTCACCAGGATTTGCGCCCAGGCGTGGTGAGTACGGGCCTACAAGCTGACACTAGCGCTCAAATGCGTAATGTTTGTACAACGCATATTATAATCAGTGAAACAAAACAACCCTGTCTCTCTGTTATTTTGTGTTTAATACACATTGTACAAAGTGCATGAAATTGTGTGTAACACACTTTTTACCGCAATTGCCATATGAGCTCGCTTGTGAATTCCGTGACGGACTGACCGATGCTCTCAATCATCTGAACCATGGCGTTGTCCTACTCCTAGAATCAACTGGCCAAAGAGCAGGCAATTTTTTTGTTTAGACAATGACACGACTAGGCTAATACTACGGCCTAGGCCTAACACAGTACTACAGTAAGTGTACTGCCAAGCCTATGCTTCTTTCACCGTAATGATATCCAAAGTTTGAACTCTCGGCTAATTGTGTAACACAGGCCTAATTAGTAACCAATTCTACGAAGATCGAAAAAGCACCGACTGTCACTGAATGCCTAATCCGTCCTGGGACCCTGGTGTACCGGGGCCTTGGCCTACGCCAACTTCCAACAAGTTACTTCAGTAGCCTACCAGTGTTTCATAAACTTCATTTAAGGTAAGGACATTGTTTTTTTGACGATCATGATATGATTTGTACTTCAGGCTTATGGAGACTGTTGGTGGCAACTTCGGCCTACAGTAACTGTCAAGGGGGAAGAGAAGGAAGGGGGAAGGGACAGGTGTTCCTAGCGTTATGGCAACCTATGTACTAATCTATTGCCATTGGCTAGGCCTACTTAGTATAACGATTACATTTAACGTTAGTATACAGGACACATTTGAGAAATTGTCTCTAATTATTTTAGTTGACTCAAAATTGTTGACTCAAAATTGTTAATTAGGATTACGTTGTTTATACTAGTTATAGGGCTAAAGTAAAGGCACCGTTGTCATTTGGTTGTAAACTTGTGGCTATTTGCATGGAAATAGGCCTACACTGTAGCCTAGGCCTATTTCCACATGGAAATTAGTCCGATAACATTCTGACCATATGCTATAGAAAATACTTGGCTGCTATTTAGTACAAATCTTCATACTGGAACACATTCGCTCTGAATCTCTGATTATGAACGATTAGGCCTAACTTCAACGTGTGTTTTCAAAAAAGTTGCCCATAAAGTTTGAGCAAGTTGATTTTCAGTATGAAGACTTCCATATTTTAACCTGAAAATCAGCACAGAGAAACTTGAATTTGTTATACACCTTGTAAATATCGTAAACTCAATTGCTTTCCTAAAAGGATACACATTTTTTGTTCAATAATAAAGTTTTGACAAAAATGTATCACGCATATAAACATTTTTCCAAACCAATAAGAAGATAGGATGCTATAATGAGCTGTTCACTTATGTTTGGGGCATGAGTTTTGTATAATATAAAATAAATATATACATTCAATAATACTATAATGAGCTGTTCACTTATAAATCTATGTTTGGGGCTTAAAACATGAGTTTATCAATAAAGTAAACTATGAACTAATACAAAAAATTGCCTTTTGTAAACTCTCTTTCTTCCCTCACACACTAAAGGATTGGAATGCTTTCTTCAGTGTACATAATCAATTTCCAACATCGCCAAGATGGATGGACCTAATTAGTTCAAACTGTCAAACAAACAAGCATCAGTAAAGTCAACGTACATATAGCATTTAAAAGAAACACTTCGCACGCATGCAAATAATAACATTTCAGCATTATAAAACAGCAGTTGCAAGTGCACTCGGATGATACACACACTAATTGTTTAGGCTTTTCTAAAAGTGAGAGGTGTGTGAATTGATTAGAATGTCATTTCTTCCGTAATTTAGATGTTTTTATTTACAAAATGTTCATCATTTCATTTGTAACTAAGTTTGAAAGAAGCTAATGAAATCAAAATCATAGGTTGTAAGTACTTTTGTCAATTTGAGAAGGGTTTTTATTTCATTATCATGTTATTTGTGTGCTGTCATGACATATCGATGATAACTTTTATCCCACGACATGAAATGTGCCTCTCGCGACAAATCGCGATACCAAAAACTAATACTTAACTAAGAAATGTTTACATGTTACAATTCTTACATTATGGCACTAAATCTAAAAGTTAAGTTTAGACCATTAAAACTGTGCAAAATAATCGTGAAACATGAAAACAACTATATTAAAAATCGTGCTCCGTCACCACACACTGGCACGCGCTGATGTAAGTTGGCAAAAAGAATGAAACAATTGTTCCAGAATGTGCCACTCAGGTTCTCACTTCGATGATTCATGGGCACGTTGGCTGAATTACCAAACACGTGCGTGATGCGTGGTGAACGTAATAGTCACGCAATCATGTCATCTGCTAGATCTGCAACTCATTTTTTCTTGCGTTCATCATATTATGGAGTAAATTGTAACTCCATTATCATATAACGTTAGTGATATTAACAATTTGTGTCTCGAGTCACTTTTCTTGAAAAGTATTGTGATACTACGATATATTGCGATATTTTTCTCCATGATAATCGATACGTAATAGAGCCATGTCGAGATAGCACTAGTTATTTGTTGTTGTCTGAAGTGGTTTTCAATGTTACAAGTGTACTGTTTAGTGCGTTGTCTCACTCAGTATGCAAGTATTGCCTTGCAAGTAGTGTCTACTGTGTGAGGTGTTTATCTTACTACATAGAAATATGCCTACACTGTAGGCCTATTTCCATGCAAATAGCCACAACCAAATGCTACAGCTTGCTTCTCGTATATGGAGGAGCGTGAATGGTTGGACACAGTGGCGTAGCCAGCATTAAAAAGTGAGGAGGTCCGATAGGTCCGAGACCCCTTCCCAAGACAAATTGTTGAAATTTAGCCCACTTCTGAGGGCAATTTTGTTTATCAAAAGCAAAAAAAGATATTAAAACAAAGATAATCACAATTTTTGAACATTTCCTTTAAAATGTGTGTGGGGGGAGGTGTCCAAACCACCCATCCCTTCCCCCTCCCCAGCTGGTTGGACAGTGTAAAAATACCCCTCAGATATGCCCAGCTTTTGAAGCCCCCTGGAATTCTCAGCTTCAGACCCCCTCAGGAATTCCCAAGCTCAAAATACCCCCTTCCCCCAGGAATTCCTAAGCTTAAAATACCCTTCCACCAGTAATTCCCAAGATCAAATACCCCCTCCCCTCCCCATGAATTCCCAAGCTCAAAATCCCCCAGGAATTCCCAAGCTCAAAATACCACCCCAGGAATTTTCCATCTTCGGAACTCCCCACCCCAGTAATTCCCAGCTTCATACCCTCCCCTCCCCTAGGAATTCCAAAGTCCAAATCACCCCCAAGGAATTCCCTGTTTCTTAACGTCAAGGGTTATGGATAGATATTTTCTGGAACAGCTGGAGAGCACAAATTCAAGCTTTTTCATACCAAGTTTTGTACTGTACATTTAAGCACTATCATTTCAGATCAAATAAATGAAATTATTTTAGTATGCAATAATTTTATTGGGTAGGTACTATTGGGTTTTTCCAAACAAGCAAGGCTTTTTTCCAAACAAGCAAGTACTGCTTTGCTTGTGGGACCCATACACAGATACCAGCAGTAAATATTACAAAGACATGCTGCCCGATTTTTACTTAATTACTACAATTCCTCTAGTGTCTCAGACATGCTCATCCAACTTGGTTGGCCTTCACTACAAGAAAGAACACTACAGACGGAACATGCTCTACAAGATGCATCACAGGCAGTGGCGATGCTATGAGAGCACCCCCCCCCCCCTTCCCCTACAAATGACATATTTTGTCAAATTGATAGGTTTTACCCCCTATAAATGACATATTTTGTCAGTTTTATAGGTTTTCCCCTATCTCCATGAGAAAAAAATTCCCCCCCCTCTGGGAATAAGCACCGACTCTATGAGCCTAATGGCTGGGATGGATTCAGCTTTTAACTATGATTGATTATGGCTACCAGATCCTCCTCAGAACAAACACAGACTTTCATTTTTTTTCCTGGAATGCATGCATGGAATTGCCTACCACATAAGACAATCATCTCCGAATCTGTGGAGAATTTTCATCAGCAACTGAGTAGAGGTACCACCTTGCTACTTACTGTACTACTGCTTCAATTGACTTGCACCTTGTACATATTAATTACATTTCTGCATGTTGCATCCATTTAACATGCAGAGGGTAATCAAATATTTCCTTGCAAGAATCTTTAAGTTTATGGAGGCAGAATATTTAGTATAGAAGAGAAAGAAAGCTTAACAAGATTTACAACTTTATCAATTAAGACCAGAAAAATATCTAGCAAAGTTGTATGCTACTGTAATAGCCCAATTCCTTGCTAAACTTAATTTAATCCATAGAAAACAGGAACAGAACTTCTTGAAGATATGGACACATGTTTGAAACACGACATGTAATACCATGAACTTGCTGTGCATGTGATGTTCCTTATGTTTGAAGATTATTTTGATACGATGTTGTGCAATGTGTACTGTACTGTTAAAAACGATTAGATCCTTAGAACTGCAACAGACACGTTTCTCATTTAACTTTTTGTAGCTTTAGCACTGTTATGTATAACTTCAAGATGGTTGCACAATGAGATATACATATTCACCTTTTTTTAAACCAGTATGGAGATGCCAAAAGAGAGATACAAGACAAAGAAGAAGAGGGAGCAGAGAAGAAGGAAGAGACAGCAAAAGAGAGAGGAACACAAAGAGGAATCTGTAAGTTTCTGAAGATTCTTGTCTTTTCTTGGGAGTAATAAATAATTATAAATGCAGTTTGTAGAACATGCAACAAATTTATGGTTTTTGTTTCCGATGCAATAGCATAAGGAACCTTTGTAGTCATGCTGGCGTGTGACAGAAGCTTGTAAACTTGATATCTAAAGAACCGTGTGGTGAATATATGTCATACAGTACTTGGTATATGGATGTGTGGTGGTCTGTAGATGATCCTATTGTTTTTGGTGCTGATGTCATGAATATTAATTAGTAGGCGGAGCTAAATGTTAAATTCTGTTAGCAATTCTGTAAACACGATATCTCAAGAACCGTGCAGTGGATGTATGTCATACTTGGTGTATGGATGTGCTGTTGTTTGTAGATGAGCTCTATTGATTTTGGTGCTGATGTGTAATTCATGAATATTAATTAGTAGGTAGGGCTAAATGTAAAATTCTGTTAACAAGCTTTTAAACATGATATCTCAAAAACAGTAAGATGGATTTATACCATACTTGGTATATGGGTGTGTTGTGGTCTGCAGATGATCCCTATTGTTTTTGGTGCTGTCTTAAATATTAATGAAATTCTGTTTATGCTCATATTTCCACAAAGCTATGTCAGATTTAAATCAAACTTAGTATGATGCTGTTGATAATAGTAAGGATGATACAGGATCCCATAGAATGTTAAATTGTTGACTTCATCATTATTCATGTCAGGCGGAGCCAAATACAATTTTTCATTGGTTGTTTTGATTCTGACTTAGGTTAAGGCAAAAACCTTAACATTTAAACAAGAAACAAAATATATACAAATTATTTTTGTGAGTGCAAGAGCATACAATTTTGAATGGACATTTTTTTTTTTAAAACAATTTAAAAAATTAAAAATGTTTTTTGTAGATAGCCGGAGTCTGCTCCTGCTATTTCAATACAATTCCAAAGAATTTAAATACAAAGGATTGCATGAATCATGTCACAAACTTTCATAAAAACTTATATATTATATTCCATAGATCAAAGTGCATTCAAGAAGATCATTCCAAATCCATTGTCCTTTAAGTCTTCATATCTTATTGAGTAAAGAAATTGTATTATAAATCTCTCAGAGAATATATTTGTGTAAATATGTAATCATTTGATAGGAAATTGTGGAAAGTGCTCATCAGTACATCAGCTCTTGAATCTTTTATAACTCAAACGAGTGATGTCATAATTGATGGGTGAACATCGCGTAACACAACATGTCAAAAACAGCCAAATGGAAGCACAACATAGTGCTCACTTCAAAAGCAGTTTAAATATTAGTGGAAATGAAATTTGTGACTTATTTGGCAAATAGAGTCAAACTTTTTTAAGCGTTACAATTGTTTTTCCTCCTAATACTTGTATGTTTTCTTTGAATTATGTATATTTAATTCATCTTCATCCACAGAGCCATGGTGGTGATAAAGAAGATATATGTAGCAAGGCTGAAGAAACTGATGTGAGTTTGTTATATAATATTTTTTTATATGTCACCAATTTTCTCTATCACCACTATTTTTATTAAGCTTGTTTCTATTTTATAGTTATGGTCAAAATGGAGCAGACAGTATAGTAAAGCATGTAATCCCAATACACCGTAATTGTAACTTATTTGTGTTGTTTTTTGTATAATTTGATGTCTTTCTCAGTTTTATTTTGTGTTATTAATTAGAAACAATGTTTGTTACATAACAGTACTTTAAGCCTGGTTTTTATGTCATTTAAAATGTAATTCTTTTTCAATTTTCCTTCAGCCTGAGATCCGTGACAATATTGATGAAGAAAGATGTAGCAAGTCAGAAGAAACAGAGGAAGTGAGTTGGTTTTGATTTGGTTTTTATGTCATGCTAATATTTTGTAACAATTTTGATTTCTTTTTGTTCTTTATCTGAGCCAAAATGTTTCATACAAAAACCTGAATCTTAAACTTAACAACTTTTAGTTTAAGATATAATAAGAAATAAATCAGTAATTGTAATTTTGTTTTCTGATGAAAGTGTATGTAGTTAACTCTGCAAAACAATTTATTTTCACATCATTTTATATCTTGAAAATGTTCTGTCCCATGTTATATATAATCTGTTTTAAATATGACAATTTATAATAATTGTTCTTATTCAGCATACCAGCCATGATGATCCGTACAAAGAAAGATGTTTCCATCCTGAAGAAACAAATGTAAGTTAGTCCTTTTAAGTTATATTCACTTGTCTGTAATCATTTTTAGTATTACAGTATGTGAACAATAAAAACTTGATTTTCTTTTTCAGCTTGGGAGCTTAGTTTCTTCTGAGTCTGCTAATTCATTAACTGTAGATATGCCCCTGTCACTTCCTTGCCTCTCATTTCATATAGCATTATTTTGGTAGAGCAGGAAGTCAGTTGTAATCTGTACATAAATGGGGTTGAAGCAGGTTATACATCAAAACTTGCATAGTGGATTTGTAGGTGTATGATAGGGGAAAAATGCTCAAAATCCTGCATATGGTAAGTGTGTATAATGCATAATCTTTTGGAAGTAAGTATGCTCTAGGATAAGTAGAATCATAGTATATTACTTTACAGAAGACCATTCTAAGGAAGTCCCTTGAAGAGTACATTTCCAAAAAATTGAATATTGAGAGGCCAAATTCTTCGCACTTCACTGAATACAATTACTTCACAAAGCATTTTACTCTTCAATATTCATTTAATCTGAGCCACATATGGACCATTCTCTGGCTGGTCACACACGCAACGTAATAGAGAATATCTCAGTGGTCTCCCAGGGATCCACTGGGGCCAATCTTGGGCTGGTCACACATGTAACATAACAAAGAATGGCCCCAGTGGACCCCTGGGATCTCCCAGAGATCCACAGGGGCCATTCTCTGGCTGTTCACACACGTACCATAACAGAGATTGGCCCATATTTAAAATAAAGGAATTCTTATATTTGGTTCCGACGAAATAGCATCAGGAACCTAGGTAGTCGTGAGGCTGGGTGTATGTATGTGTGTGATGCTTGCATACATGTTTATGATATCTCAAGAACGATACACAGTATTCATGTCATATGTGGTACACAGATAGCCATGGTCTGTAGATATGTCCTATATATATATATAGGGCATATGTACAGACCATGGGCTATCTGTGTACCACATTGATTTTGGTGGGGTGGCATGCATATTAATGAGTAGGCAGGGCATAATGCTAAAATATTGCAATGCTCATACTTTAACAACTGCATGTATTTTTTGTTTCATATTTGGTATAATTGTGTTGTTCGCTAGTGTTCATAGTAAAAAATGTTGAATTTGATTAATATGCATAGTGGGCTTGGCTTCATTTGATTTTCTTGAAAAAACCTTGTAAACACAGTATCTCAAAATTAATTTTGTAAACACAGTATCTCAAAATTAATACATGGGATTTCAGGTCATATGTGGTACACAGATAGCCCATGGTCCTCAGATGTGCCCTATTCTCAGGTCAGGTCATATGATGTGCCCTATTCTCAGGTCACAGATAGCCCATGGTCCTCAGATGTGCTATTCCAGGTCATATGTTTCCTTTTAATGGTAACATCATTTACATTAATGAGTAGGTGGGGCTCAGTTTAAGTCTTGAAATGCTCATATTTGAACAACCAGTCTGAATTTGTGAAATTTCATTCTTGTGAGCTCTGGTACATATTTTGTCATCATTGTTGTTTTGAGCCCATTGTGTAATAAATTTATTATACAAGTCTGATATCCATTTTGCTCATCAGTACCTTAAACACTTTTGTTTTCTGGTTTTGACATGAAATCATTGAGTTTCACATGCTCACTCTACAAATCATCCATTTTAAGTTTTACCTTTCTTACTAATTATATTTGTAATATTGTGGTCATTGATATGCAAATAAATTGGGTAACCATGATTGTTATCCATTCTTTAAGCAGTTAGGGAATTTTCTTAAATCGAAATCTTTCTTCAGATTTCAGCATTTTCTGTCATTTGTAACTATTTCTATCTCCCAAGAGTAAAGCCTTCAAATATAAAGAAGTAAAAAAAAAAAAGGAAGAACTGTTATTGGTTTGACAAATGTTGGACCTTTGTGCCTTTATTCATAAATGTATAAACTCTTAAGATCCTAGCTCATGTTTCACTCTTACATATGGAGAAGCATACGCCTGGACCCACAATAGGTGTATCATCATTAAGCACATGCTGTGAAAGCAATATGTGCTTGTGTAAAGTGAGAAAAGTGTTGTTGAAACATAGAACAAAACAAAACACATGTGGATTAAATTGCATCTATAATATAGCAACAGACATACAGGAATTGCTTTTATATAGTTTTTGTACCATGGTCTGTGTGGTCAAAACAAAAGGGATTCCTAAACAAAACTAAAAAGAAATTACAAGATAAGAAACAAGATTTTGATGTTGAGCTGTGCGAAATTTCAAACGGCATAATATTGTTAAACTGTAAGAGAAAGGCAGTTAGTTTTATATTTGATGCATTGAAGTACATATCGCTGGTCCTTCATTGAGAATGAATAAAGATTATCATTGATGAACCTGTGTTATCTGTGTATACTTTCACTCTTATGCACTGTCAACTAAAAATGATTTCACCTGTTGTAATAACAAATCTTTTAAACAAAAGTAGACTTACCCACAGTCTTCCTAGTAATGTTTATTTAAGCTCCTGCATACCGCTACTGTAGAATATGTATTAACACTATTGCTCAAGGTATATTGCCATTTCTATGCAAATTACCTTCTTTTTTTTAACTCATTTTTTCATATATTCCTTGTTTATGCCCTTTTAATCATGAAGTGATCTTTTTTCACACATTTGCCTGACTTTGTATTTTTGTCATGCTGCTTCAACTATTTACCTGTAATTTAACTCCTCATCTTTGGTTTGAACAAACTGACAAGTAGATATCGATATACTCGTACAGTCTTCTTTTTTCTCTTTGGGGTATATTCATTTTGTACCGCTGAAATTGTCAATTGGGTTTTTATGTAACTTTTTCAACATGCACCCAATTCATTTAACATTTCTGTGTAGGTTTCTGTGGTTTCTTCATTACATTGATCCAACATTCACACTCAAGAATTATATATTGTTTGTGCTGAATATCTTAAGTAATTTTAATTAAATCTTTTTTATATATATATTTCTTGAACAGCCTTTGAAAAGGAAGCTGACAGGTACCACTCAAGTGCAGGTAAGTTGACATAGTACTTAACTTACCATTAAAATGATTGCTTGATGTAACCTTGGTTGAAATAGTTTTCCCCCAAGTTCAGTTTATTTACATATAACTTCTATAAGATCTCAAAATGAAGTTAACTTGTGATTATTTCACAACCGAGTATGTGTGGACTAATTTTCATATTCATGTGTATAATCATGCGATTGAGACCGGAAAAGTCATTTGCAGCTTAAAGTTACAAGCAACATATATCATAAATACACACATAAGCAGGATTGTCCCACCAAAAGTTTGTGTGTGTAAATTAAAACCAAACATTAGAAACAAAGTTTGCGTTTCCAAAAAAAATAGTTGAACCTTTCGTTACAGTATTTTTGGTGAGCATGCGAAGCATAATGCGAACCTATGTAATGGTGATTCCGTCTGCCCGCTGTCCAGCCGTCCACAGTTTTTTCTGAGATT
This sequence comes from Chiridota heheva, assembly GCA_020152595.1. NCBI lineage: Eukaryota > Metazoa > Echinodermata > Holothuroidea > Apodida > Chiridotidae > Chiridota > Chiridota heheva. The sequence continues at coordinate 1,020,894 of JAIGNY010001539.1, forward strand.
TCCTCAAATGTTAAAGATTTTTGAGAATTCCTCAGAAAATGTTAAAGTTTCTTCAAAGTTCCTCAGAAAAAGTTAAAGTTTCTTTAGATATCTTTATGGAAGATTAGAATTTCCTTACAAAATGTTGTTTTTCAGAGACACTGAAGACAAGATTGAAGATTAGTTTCCTTAACAAGTCTACAAAACATTTGATATTTCCTTAGAAGATAACTGTAAAATTATATAATTTTCCAATATTCTTCAGAGATCCTCAAGCGTCTGTCTCGTAGCACTGGAGTTTTAATATCCTTCAAAATATTTGGGCCCAACGGTTGTATCCGGCATGATTATTAAACTCCGCCTTTATTATTGTGTTCATTTGCATAAAGTTGCTACAGTATATGAACTGACCAGACTTTTTATTTAGTATGCTTAGTCAGGGAGTGTGGCAGGATGTGACTGCATATGGACATAGGGAGGGATGCCATGTTGGACATGGATGGGGGCCATATGATATAATATATACCATGTGGTATACACCAAGGGCTATATCAGGCATAATTATTTGACTCCACCTTTTTTCTTATTCAGCAAGTCATTTGCATATAAGTTATTATATCACACTTTCATACATAGTATGCTCTATCAGGGACTGTGATAGCTAGGATGAGACTTCTTATGGAGCCTATGGGATGTCATGTGGGACATGGGGTGGGATGTCATGTGGGACATGGGGTGGGATGCCATGTAGGACATGTGGTGGGATGCCATGTGGGATATGGGGTGGGATGCCATGTGGAACAAGGTGGAATGCCTTGTAGGATATAAGGTGGAATGCCATGGGATGGGATGTCATGTGGGACATGGGATGTCATTTGGGACATTGGGTGGGATGCCACGAATAGCACAGAGTGCAACATAGGTTGGGATGCCATGTGTCATATAGGTTAGGAGGCTATGTGGGACATAGGGTAGGAGGCCATGGGATGTGATGCCTTGTGGAACAAAAGTAGGATGTCATTGGGAGGGATACCATGTGGAACATATGGTGGGATCCAATGTGGGACATAAGGTGGGAAGCCACTGATGCTGGACATGGCGGGATGCCATGGGGGACATATGCCATGTGGGACACGGAAGGATGCCATGTGGGACACAGGGAGGGATGCCATGTGGGACATAGGGAGGGATGTCATGTGGGACATAGGGAGGGATGTAATGTGGTACATATGGTTGGATTAATGTGGGACATACATGTAGGATGGGATCCATGTGGGACATAGGGTGTGATGCCATGTGGGTCATAGGGTAAGATGTCATGTGGGTCATAGGGTAAGATGTCATGTGGGACATGGTGGAATGCCATGTGTGGTGGAATGCCATGTGGGAGATATGGTAGAATGCAATGTGGGACAAGGCATGGGATGGGATGTCATGTGGGACATGGGTGAGATACCATGTGGGAGATATGGTGGAATGCCATGTGGGACAAGGGATGGGATGTCATGTGGGACATGGGTGAGATACCATGTGGGAGATATGGTGGAATGCCATGTGGGACAAGGGATGGGATGTCATGTGGGACATGGGATGCCATGTGGGACTTAGTGTGAGATGCCATTTTTATAATTGGCAAGGTCATATGATATGGGGGTCAATTTGCATGGGCATGTCAACCATGACAGTATTTACGGTTCTACTTTATATTTACGCCAGGCTTCAATTGTTGGTCGTAAGTTTTAAAACTTTAGTAAATAGAGCTCTAATATTACTGTACTAAGCCATACATGTATTCCTACTGACTAATGCACTTGTCAATTGTGTGACTTACCCCTACTCACCGGACAAGGTGGGTCATTGCACCAAGGTGGGTGGTCAAAACATGTACTTTGACATACCCCTCAATCACTTAGGCGACTGACATTTCTTGTGCAAATGACTTACCCCAAATCACTCGCCTCTGTACAAAGTCAATGGGTCTGAAGTAAATTGACCCACCCCAGAGTCACTCTGGTCACTGACAATTTGGTACAATGATGCGCATGTGAGTCACTGTTTCATATGTCAATGACCCACCTTTGAGTCACATTGCCGGGGGTAGTAGGGGTGAGTCATACAAGTGCATAACAATTGCAGGAAATTAATGAGTACATTACTCATGGCCTAGCAGAATCAAAAGTTTGCTTACCCTCATGTTGCATTGAAATGTCCCAGAAAATGATCCTTATCACATAACATGTTTTAAGAATACCAATGTCAGTAAACATAATTAAGTAAATTTAAAATGATATCCACATTATTCCATTTTCTAATCAACAACTAATCCGCCGCTAATACACCATACACACATGCCATAACAATATGTGCAGTGCATGTACAGTGTAAACAACAAGCATTGCATAACAATGTTGTGCCTGAGTACAGGGCCGTACTGTATACTAGCAGCTACAGTAAGCTAGCTATAAACATGATACATAGGGAACAACAACAAAATGGAACAAACAGAAAAACATTTAAATATTTGACCATATTGTACTTACAATTGTAATATAATATAACACTCTTACTTTATAATGACTTAATTAACCAATTACTTTATATTTAGTATTTTGGTAAATTTTGTACAGAATTTTTGGACGTAAGTTCATGTAACTGATATTTATTTTGTACAAGCAATTATCTGGACATAGATATGTACCAGTAATGCGTAAAAATGGCCATTTCAGCATAAAACGCAACCTTTGATTAGAAAGAAATATGAACCCCCAATTCCTGTGTTGGAATACAAATGGCTTTTGAGGAAACATTACATAAATTTTTGTTTGTAGACAATCCTAAATATTCATTCCATCTTCACGGTCTATTGGAATGTAGCAATTTCTGTATTAGTATTTGTGTTATTACTGATCAGAAATTTAAATTCATGAGACTTGTGTGATGCATGACTGGGTAAACAGCTCAAAACCTTTATGTAATTCTTTTAATTTCTTTTCTAAATCTTAGTCACTGAAAATCATGGTAAAGTCCATTCCTGCTAGAATTTATTTGGTAAAGATTCAAAAATATTTAATCAGAATTTGCTGCACCATGTCAAAGATTTATGATAGACATTTCAAAACATGATTTACAAAAAGAAAATACCAAGGTTGTCATGTAATATGTTAATTATGTAGCAATTCCTTAAAAATCAGTTTGTATTTCTAGGCGGGAATTGCAAATTGTGGCCTGAGATTTAAAAGCGCTGTGAAATGGTTCATGTTTAACACATTTTTAACCTGTACTATACTGATTTGGTGGTATAGAATAAAAAAGAAATCATGTTTAACACATTTTTATAGTATACTGATTCAGTGATACTGAATAAAAAATAAATCATGTTTAACACATTTTTAACCCGTAGTATGCTGATTATAATGATTCAGTAACACATTTTAACCGTAGTATGCTTTTTGTGATATGAATAAAAGAAATCATGTTTAACACATTTTTTTAGTATTGCTGATTCAGTGTAGTATATACTGATTTTTAGTATAAAAGGAAATCATGTTTGATTAGTAGTTCAGTGGTACTGAATACAAATTAAATTCTGGACCAAATGGGATATAAAAAAGACATTTTTTTATTATTATGTTTATTGATTTTGTGCATACATGACCAAATGGGGTTTACAAGAAAACAAATTACATAGTTTAAAAAAATAAAAATTGTACAACAGAGGAAGGAAAACTAAAAAACAGTATAACTGAATGACTGATAATAAATACAAATCAAGTTAGAAATATTTCTTCATGCATCCCATACTTGGTAATAAACATTTGGTTGATTATGCAACAAGCATAAGTATTTTTCACAATCCAAATTCTTTTTAAGGTAGTGTAAGAAAGCAACAACACTAAGTGTTTTATGATTTTTATATTTCATTGTATATGTATGATTGGAGGCTTATAACAAAATTTTGCTTAGGCTTAGATTGAAATCAACTCTAGCTCTATACTCGAAGATAAAATGAATGGAAGAGGTTGAGGTTGTTACCACAACTAACATGAATTTTTGCAATCAGCTGATTATAAAAATCACAGACAGCATAGCAACTACAAAGGAGATGAGTAATAGTCTCAGGATAATCATTTCAAAAAGTACAACACCTATTATCTATAAGCCCGATCTTCAAAACAAACTCATTTGTTGTTAAAAGCCTATTATTGATCTTCTATTGAAATGTCATAAGTTTTCAATCGATGGTAAATATAAAAAGAGCTACGTTTATGGATTTGCAATCTTCATTGGTTAAAACATAAGATATAGAAATAAGTTTACATCGAAAGCATACATCTCACTTTAAATATAAGTGGCTTTTGGTTTTCTTTATACTTATTTTTAAATATTGGATATGCAACAAAGGAGTTAATCTGCTATGAAAGGGAGTATGTGAGGATGTGATGTCACTACTCAACTAGAATCCTTATTTGAAGTATTTTTCATTTTATCATTTTTGTTTTTGACAGATGCCTATTGGTCATCATTTTGTATGGCCTGAAAGGAGCCTGCAGAGCAGACCACTGCAGAGCAGACCACAGCAGAGCAGACCACAGCAGAGCAGACCACAGCAGAGCAGACCACAGCAGAGCAGACCACAGCAGAGCAGACCACAGCAGAGCAGACCACAGCAGAGCAGACCACAGCAGAGCAGACCACAGCAGAGCAGACCACAGCAGAGCAGACCACAGCAGAGCAGACCACAGCAGAGCAGACCACAGCAGAGCAGACCACAGCAGAGCAGACCACAGCAGAGCAGACCACAGCAGAGCAGACCACAGCAGAGCAGACCACAGCAGAGCAGACCACAGCAGAGCAGACCACAGCAGAGCAGACCACAGCAGAGCAGACCACAGCAGAGCAGACCACAGACCAGAGCAGACCACAGCAGAGCAGACCACAGCAGAGCAGACCACAGCAGAGCAGACCACAGCAGAGCAGACCACAGCAGAGCAGACCACAGCAGAGCAGACCACAGCAGAGCAGACCACAGCAGAGCAGACCACAGCAGAGCAGACCACAGCAGAGCAGACCACAGCAGAGCAGACCACAGCAGAGCAGACCACAGCAGAGCAGACCACAGCAGAGCAGACCACAGCAGAGCAGACCACAGCAGAGCAGACCGAGCACTTCCTCCACAACAGAGGATCTAACCAAGAAACTCTGCACTCTGAAGGACCAATACATTTTACTTCATTCTAGGCATAGACACTGCACCCATGAATGCATGTCTAAACTGGTATCAGTTAGAACTGCTCTAATTGTTGAAGCTGCAGTTCTAAGTGATACCTACAGTAAGCATCAGCATCAACTTGATTCAGTTCCATTGACTTTATTTTAGAAAACTTTTCAGTGGAACTATATCAAGGTAAAAAATTGTTTTATGATGGATCGAATTGTAAAATGTATCGGTCTTTCATTGAGGGTGAGGCGGTTGCCATAAAATATTACCACCCTCAGGAAGGAAGAGCTGCCCATGAATTTAGGATTAGCAAATGTCTTAATAGTTTAAAGGTGCCCTTTCTTTTTGATGTGGTTGGTATTCTGAAGACATCACGCCAAATTAGTTATGCCTTAGTTTCTACTTATTATGGTCTCGGTAGCTCTAATTGTTCTGTTTAGAAAGTTATCTACAATAAAACATATGAATTAACAGCATCAGAATGGATAAGAGTAGCATGGTCCTTATGTATTTTTTATATATATATATATACATATATATATATATATATATATATATATATATATATATATATATATATATATATATATATATATATAAATATGTATATATATATATATATATATGTATATATATATATATATATATATGTATATATTATATATATATATATAAATAAATATATATATATATATATATATATATATATATATATGTATATATATACATATATATATATGTATATATATATATATATATATATATATATATATATATATATATATATATATATCAATATATATATTTATATATCAATATATATATATATAAATATATATAAACATATATATATATATATATATATATGTATATATGTATATATATATATATATATATATATATATATATATATATATATATATATATATATATATAAATATATCTATATCTACATATATGTATATATATATATATATATATATATATATATATATATATATATATATATATATATATATATATATATATATATATAAATAACTTCAATAATTCTGTGTCACATGCAAAAAGTTTGTTTCGGAATGATTTGTATGATTGTTGTATCTCAGCTTAAATGATCCTCAGCTCATGCCTATGTACTATGATTTTAAACTCAATAAGTAAAAAAACATATATATAATATATATATATATAAATATAATATATATACTATATAAATCTATATAGTATATAGATATATATATATATATAATGTTCATATATCTATAATATATATATATATGATATTCAAAAAATATATATAATGTGTATATGATATATTTATATATATAATATATATGTATATAATATATGTATATAATATATGTATATACATATATATATATATATATATATATATATATATATATATATATACATATACTATATATATGTATGATATATTTTTGCTTTATTTATTTGGTTCTTCACACATATTTACATATAACAATATACAATATATACAGATATACAATTGAGTTTACAAATATTTGAATTGTTTGAAATAAAGTTATCAACATATAGAAATGTGGATAGGTGTAGGATATAATAATATACAATATGTATGTGAAAGGAAGTGTTGCAAAGTGGTTACAAAGTAAGTTAATTCTAGCCTAAACTACCCACCCCACACCTTCGAAGTTACTAGACCTCCCCCCCCCCCCACCATTTACCAGCCTCCTACCAAAAATACCAGACCCTATTCCCCACCCATCCCCTACCCCTAAGGTTACGGATAAAATATAACAAGTAGTAATAGAGTATTTAGTAATTATTTATACAATTTTGTTTAATGATTTTCCGAAAGCTGGCAAGAGAATTACAAGTTTGTATGTCACAAGGAATGGAATTCTAAAAATCAATGGCTCGGTTACAAGTATCAAATCTAATCAGATTTGTGCGACATGGAGGACAATGAATGTTATTTGATTGACGGGTATTATATGGATGAAAGTCATTGTTTGTCTTAAATAGATTAACTAAAGAAAATGGGAGATCATTATGTGTTGCACGATAAACAATAGTTGCAAGATTGATTTGAATGAGGTCAGGCAATTTCAGAAGATTAAGCGACAGAGAAAGCTTGCTGGTACTTTCACGATAATGAGCATTGGTAATATGTCGAATAGCCTGTTTTTGTAAGACAATCAATTTATTTAAAGTGGTTTTAGTTGCACTTGACCAAACACTGCAACAATAAGACAAATGAGGCAAAATAAGAGTTTGATACAAGCACCTTAGAATATTTCTTAAAATATAATATTTTAATTTAGAAAGGATACCAACAGATCTAGAAATTTTGTTACAAATTGAATAAATATGGTCTGACCAGGAAAGATTGGAGTCGATGGTCACCCCTAAAAATTTGGTTGAGGTTACTTTATGGACTATTTTACCATTCAAATCGATAGTGACATTCCAATTTTTACTAAGAGTACCAAAAACAATATAATTAGTTTTAGCTGCATTTAAAGAAAGCTTATTAGCACAGAACCAGTCATGATAACATAATAAATCAGAGCAGATAATGTCTTGTACCTCATAAGCGTTATTACCATGATAAAAAATATTTGTGTCATCTGCAAATAAAATTAAAGATGATTTTGAAGACACATTACTTATATCGTTAGTATATAAAATAAATAGAAGTGGTCCTAATATAGAGACTTGAGGGACTCCACACTTAACACGAGAAAGATCAGAACTGCAATTATTATAATACACATACTGATGCCTATTAGAAAGGTAGCTATAAAACCAATCAAGAGCTTTACCTCTTATGCCATAAAATGATAACTTTTTGATAAAATGTGATGATCAATGGTATCAAAGGCCTTAGACAGGTCAAGGAAGATTCCAACTGCTGAATCTTTTTGTTCAAGGGCTTTATATAATTTATTTATTGCAGAGATAAGTGCTGATTCCGTAGAATGACCTGGTCTAAATCCATACTGATCATCAAATAAAATGTTGTGTTTGTCAAGGAAAGTTAGGATACGATTAAACATCAACCTTTCAATGATTTTAGATATACATGGTAAGATAGATATAGGGCGGTAGTTTTCATAAACATGGGGATCATCTTTCTTATAGATGGGGACAACTTTAGCAATTTTTAGTCTGTTAGGAAAAATACCTGTGATGAATGATAAGTTGGAAATGTGAGTTAAAGGTTGAAGAATGTGAGAGAGAGAGAGTTGAACACACAAGTACAATGACGGGGTCGTCGCCTGCGTATTCGGTTATGATAGTACAAATGCTATCACGAAACGCTTAATACGACCCGGACGAGAACACAGGTACGACGTACGGACAGACATAACATCGACAACCAAGTCAATGTCCACGGCCTTTGATAACCAGTTGTGGTGCACTGGCGTGTCTACCCAACCCAGGATTGAACCCGGGGCCTCGTGGTCTGTAGACAGGTATGATAACCGCTACACCACAGTAGGTAGATTAAAGAATGTGATGAATTACTAACCTGATTATACCAGGTTTGAGGTTGTCAGAACCAGCAGACTTATTAGATTTAAGACACGAATAAGCTACTTTAAATACTTCGTTAATTGTTACAGGATTAAGGAACAAAGAACCTAAAATGCTCTTGTTTGGCTCTAAGTACTCATCAAAGGATTTGTTACCATTTATATTGTTAGCAAGAGTAGGGCCTATATTGACAAAAAAGTCATTGAAATTATTGGCAATAGTTTTGGGGTCAGTGACTGGATTGTCTCCATCACTGAATGAGGATACGAATTACTTGACCTTTTATTTAAAAGTTCATTTATTATACTCCAAGTACTTTTGGCATTATTTTTACAATTGTTAAATTTTTCATTAAAGTAGTTCTTTTTGAAAAGCGAATAACATGATTAAATTTATTTCTATATTTCTTGTAGTTGGTTTTGTTTTCACTAGATGGATTTCTTAGAAACCTTCTATATAATTTATTTTTAACTTTGATTGACTTAAGAATTCCAGAAGTTATCCATGGATGCCGTTTACGATTAGTTTTAGTATTTATAGTTATATGTGGAAAACAATTATCATAAATATGATCAATGGTATTTACAAATGAATCATAAGCTGCGTTGCACGGCATCTAGGTGATTTTCATAACAGTAGGTTTAAATCAGACCTAATCAACTCGTAACTTTACAACAGAGTGATGTACATTCGTGAAACTTGGCATATGACTTTTGGCATAAAATAGATTCAAAGCGGGCATGGTCAGGGGGTTGTGTACACATACTAATTAGCTCATTGGCATAACAGAGGGAATTTTTTTATTTGATTTCTCATGCACAGTGATAGATGATCATGAGAAGTGGTGTTGTGGTCAAATATATTATGGTCTTCATGTGGGGTGCTGAGCTGATGAATGCATATTAATTACGTAATTTGCATAACAATAAATTTTAACTCATTTGCATAACAAAGATACAATATTTTGTGTTTTTCATAAACTAAGTAACTTCTCTTCAATGCAAGTGCCATAATTTCCATTATTAATGTTATGTAATCACAGCAGGATAAGAATTATTTCAAACCAGGTGAGACTTATAGACCTGCATATTTCTAGTTTATTTGTTAACCACTTCATACACGTGTGGAAGTTACATGGTACACATGGGCGCAATTAAATTTATCAATGATTGATAATGATTCATTAATCTTAGCTTCATTTAACAAATGTATATAAAGTTAAAAGGCCTTTCTATAAATGTATTGAGACTTGGAAGAACATGTTGATTTTGCCCACACCTACCAATTAATCATGAGGAACACCAAAAAGGTTAGGGTACATTGTCAGACAACATGTGACGACTTTCACATCAATACACTTTACATTCCTTCAAAAAGCATGGTGAATTTTTATTTTATTAATGTATTTAAACTTGCATTTAGCCCCACTTACTCTTTAAAATTCATGGCATAATCGTGTAATTTTAATCAAATTTTACTGACAAAAGATCAATTTCTTACTCATCTTGTGTAATACAAATTGATCTAAAATACACTCAAAGAAAACTAACTTCAATGCACTATATTGTTCTTCAAAATACAAACCATTTCTCACATTCTCACTAACTGTATAAACTAACCTCTCCAAGTCGGGAATGTTTATAAAAAAATGTTTGTTGTAAGGCTAAATTTTCGGGTGTCGGCTTTAGCCTTTCCTGCTTGGGGTATACTTAAGGGCCCTACTGGGGTACAGGGGCATAGCCAAAAATTACGCATAGAAATACAAATACTTTTATTGCATATTCTATCATTTAATTTGCATTGTATGAATGATCTTTCCATATCCTTGCTTTATAAGAATACACCTGCTGAATTACTTATTTTAGAATAGGTAAGTGCTTATTTAATCTATTATTCACATTTTGCAAGTCTCAATTTAAAGCATAACAAATTTAAACTTTTGATAGAAATTTGTTAAACATTATGTTTTACTCTTGTACAATAAATGATTTCAATCTACAGAAAACAAATCCTTTCTTCATATATGCATTTGACTTAGATATACAATATGTTTGGTTGGTTTGTTGAAGTCTTAAAAGAAAAGAAAAAAGCAGAGGTTAAAAACACTACTCATACATGACTATGATAGTAACTGATGGTAAAACTAACTAAAATTGTATAACTCTGCAGAGTGCATACTGTGACTTCCGCCACTGTTCGTTCTCCACCGGAATACAATCTACACCTCAGAAACCCCGGACCCACCAAGTTATAACCCCAAACAATCTCTTTCTCACTGTTGATCTGTATAACCATTTACATTATAAACACTTGAGAATCATCACTTGTGATCATTGTCTTCAGTTTAAATCAGGCTAAGCATTCATTGTTTGAGCCCTGTTCAGGGTAGAATCACATTCCATCAATCTCATTCATGGCAAAAACCAATTGTTTTGATTTCTTGATACCAAAGACCACATAATTTTCTTAGAGTCCAGAAAATTGAACGTATGGCTGTTCTTTCATGGCATTGGCTCATTATTCAGCACATTCTAATGGAAGGTTTAAAATGTTTTTCTTTTTTTATTATTTAATTTCTAACACTTTTAACAAACAAATTTCAGTAACATAATGACTGCATAGCAAATGTCAGTGCATTGTGAATTAAATAATCAAAGTTAAGAAATTAATAATAGAACTTGTCCTTATAGATGCAAAATAGAAGAGGCAATGGAAATAGACAACTTAGTAAACTAGATGTGTCCAGGATTGCCATAAACTATTGAACTGCTTAATCTTGCCATTAATTAAAGCAACATAGTTTTCAGTATCAAAACACGATTTAAGAGCTAAAAAATGCTTCAAAAGAAATTGTACCATCGGCATATTTACACTTGTATATAGTATTTTGCAATCAATAGAATAAAGGGAAAAAATAAAAATGAGATCTTGTCCTCTGATTTATAAAATCGGAAAATTTGTTTCAAAACTTGTACAATTGCACATGAATAAAAAAGATGCCTGATACTTCCGATGTCAGTTTTACAAAAAAACACGTTTTACAAAAGGCACACTTGTTACTGTTTCAACAAAGTCTTGATAAATATACCTTGCCCTAAAATATCCCACCCCTCCATTTCTACTTTCTCCTTGTTCTAATAAATCCTAAAATGTAATGACTTCTTCCTTAAGCAGTAAGAAAGCCACACACTAAATTTGATTAAAATCCAAGCATTACTTATTGAGATATCGTGATGACAGACAAAAAACCTCCAACTGCACCCTTGCCCTGTTTCAATGTCTCAAATTTTAATCACTTCGTCCTTGAGCAGTACAAAACCACAGACCAAATTTAGTCCTTATCCAATTATCAGTTCTTGAGATATCTTGATGACAGACAAAACAGCAGCAAAAACATGTCCCCCCCCCCCCATTTGAACCCTTCCCCCTTATTAAAATGTCTCAAATTTAAATCACTTCGTCCTTAAGTAGTAACAATACCACAATTCAATTTTCAGTTCTTGTGATATCTTGATGACAGACAAATAAACAGGCAAAAAAAAATGTCCCCACCCCCCATTTTCACCCTTACCCTGTTCCAATGTCTCAAACTTTAATTACTTTAGTCCTTAAGCAGTAACAAAACCACACCAAATTTAATCCAAATCCATTAACAGTTCTTGAGATATCTCGATGACAAACAAATGGGTAAAAATTGAAAACATAACCTCCATCCAACTTCCTTGGTAGAGGTAATAATTGTTAATCTGAACATTTAAAAGCGCTGAAATAGGTGCCTAGGGTATGTCACTTTATTGTTGGGACAACCCAATTCAGGCACTGAAAATGGGTAACAGCATTGCGTTTATTGCTGGAAAGGTAGTAGGTTTGATGTAATCAGGAATATAGTTGGCTTAAAATATGTAAGGGAAAAAATGTCCTTCTAGGCTATTGTCTCCGGCAAGAGTAAGTTGTCTTAGTATACCTCCTGTATAAAAAGTAATGGGCAGCAAACATTGTTGGGTAAATCCCCCTCTCCCCCTCTTCTCTTCCCTCCTTTACTTCTCCGGATACTTCCTGCTATGCTACTTACAGCCCTGGATGTAATGGGTATTCAAATTTGCTTGTGTCATGGAACCAGAGGATTCTAGTAATAATTTATATTTTAATGATCCCACAGGAAATTTAACAATAAATGATTTAAGCCAGCAGAGTAGCTAATTGAGGGTGGTAGAAAATAGTTAGGATTGGACCAAATAATGTAAATAGAAATGCAAACATGTGATTTTAAGCAATAGCATTATTGCAACCTACGCTGATAAGCTATACCTAGTTGTTCGAGACTTCGAATCGTACGTTGGCGAAACCGCTATGCATACATCTGTGGGGCACGGTGAAACTGTTGCCAAGTATAGACGCTTATAGATTATAAATGTACTCAACACACGTTACATTGCATAATGGTGCGCAAAGTGCTGCGCATATTTACATATATTTTTTTTGTCCGTATTCTTTTTTCTACATATGTATTTCCTTCCACGTTTTTTTTTCTACGTGTTTTTTTTTTCTACGTATGTTTTTTTTCTTTCTACGTGTTTTTTTACGTATTTCTTTTTCTACGTGTTTTTTTTCGACGTATGTTTTTTTTTCTACGTATGTTTTTTTTTTCTACGTGGTTTTTCTACCTATATTTTTTTTTTTTCTACGTATGTTTTTTTACGTATGTTTTTTTCTACGTATTTTTTTACGTATGTTTTTTCTGCATATGTTTTTTGTACGTATCTTTTGTTTTGTTGACGTATTTTTTTCGACGTATTTTTTCATTTTATTTATAATTCTGTTTGTATATATATATATAAAAGGCTGACACTATACTTACAATTCTGTTTAAAGATAAATTGATCTAAAGTTACATTGTTTTAAAGTTATATTGATTTAAAGATACAGATTTAAAGACAAATTCAAAGATTAAATGCTTATAGAAGCATTTTTATTATTAGATATATTAATGTTTATATATAACTTCTTATATTTAAAGATATATTTTCTGTTTGTATGTTACTTGGAATTTTTACTTTTCATTTGTTTTATATCTAATTTGTCGGTTTTTATTACTATATACTTAAATTACACATTTGTTTCTTTTTTTTTTTTTTTTTAGTTAATTTTTTTCTTATTATCTTTTTCATTATTCTATTTTATTTACTGCATATTCAATTTATATTTTTGTACAACATCCTTTTTTTTATTAGTTTCTTTTCAATCATTTTATTTGTAGTTGATGTTTTTATTTATATTCATTCTTAAATTCTTTTGTATTGAATTCTTTCATTTATTTCATATTCAGTTTTATTTTTTTTTAACGTTCTTTTTTTTTTTATTGGTTTCTTTTGCAATCGTTTCATTTTTAATTTAGGTTTCTTATCAATATTTTTCTTCAATTTTTTGTATTGAATTCTTTTTATTGATTTCATATTCAATTTATATTTTTCTTATAACACTTTTTTTATTGTTTTGTTTTGCTTGTTTATTTAATTCTTATATTTATGTTTCTTACTTTCTTTTTTTCTTTTCATTTTTGCCCAAACGGCCGCCTATAGCCTAACGGGTATCAATCCTACTAATGTTAAGTTGCGACATCCCTTGGTATATATGTTTTGTTTAATATCTTTGTTTTTATTTACTGAGTGGTCATTTAATTCCGAAAAGAAATGACAGATTTCCATCGAAAATACTTTGTAATATTTTCAGGCTCCTTTCTATTAGTTTCCTGCAACAAATTTGATAGCATCGACAATGGAATTTTTGTCGTTTTTGCAGCTTGTTTATTACGAGCGCGGCGCGTGAGCTAGCATCCGGAGATATTTGCTACTTAGCAACAAATTTCTGCCTTGACCAATCAGAGGTTGATTTGAAAGAACTTCATTATTTAACACTTTTTTCCTAGTTAGAAGAAGCAGGGAGCTGTCATGACAGTTCCCTGTTTCAGGTATTTTACCAGCCAGCTTGCAATCTAACATTTTTCCTCGTTAAAACAACCAGAAATATTATCATTTTCAATTAGCAATTAGCCAAGAAAATCTAACCATCGTGTTTGAAGAGTGAACGGAAGTCTTTTTAATGTTTCGGAAAATTTGTAGGAAATGTTGCCAATTTTAAACCAAATCTTCAGTATTTTGAACAAATTTTCCTTCAGTTTACCAATTATTTTCAATTATCTGGTAATGATTTTCAATCTTATCTTCCAACCGGGTAGAAGCCATGCATCAGTGAATGTGAAATTTTCTCATTAGCATTCCAAGTTTGGTCAGAATTTTCTGCACTGCTTCAAATGATTATAATAAACATTTCAAAAACAGAAGATTTCCAAAATGAAATAGCACGGTCGCCATGAAATGCATCTAAAAACTTAAATAGAATATGCAAAGTGATGCCTGAGATTTTAAATCACTGTAAACTGGTCAATGTTAAACCGATTTTAAAATATTGAGAACCGCGCAATTACTTTATCATTACAACAATTAAAGATATCTGTAATTAAAGGTATATGGACAGGTAGAGATTATTTATTCATCAGAAAAAGCTTTAAATGATGAACACAATAAGTCTTTAAAATATGTCACCTATATTTTCCGAGCTGTGGTTAATCATCAAAGTTGATCATTTTTTTAATGTATGCAATTGTTGTGATATATGAAATAGAGGACAGCTCGAAATCTTTTCTGGAATTTTTAAAAACTTGTCCTCAATGTCAGTCACTTAAAATCATAAGACTTTATGTGTTCTCCTGCTTAAGTTTACTTAGGATTAAGCTATAGACCTTTTCAAACCGAGTTTAGCCGAACGTGATTCTTCAGTACTTTGACCAATCAACGGCTGGGGGAATTTTTCTTTTGTCTTTTGTTCCTCAACCAATCAGGTGCAGTTTTGAACAAAAAATTGAAAGCAGTTATACGCGCGCGTATTACTCTCATGTATAACGCACGTATGATAGGTGCGCTTGAATACATTTTCCATACGCTTAGTTCCATACCGTGCAATAATTGTGTAGACAGCTAAGATTCCTCCAATAATTTGATTCGTCAATAAGATTCCCCCAGTATACGATTGGTTCATTATTGACGCGTGAAGTTCGGCCATGTGACATTATTTAAATTAGTTTTCCGAAAACGTATGATTTAGACTTGAAAAGGTCTATTCGAATAACATTGGTGAAGGACGCATACGTATAGCTATTATCCTAACTTAGCAACCCGAGATCGCACCTAATAAACAGGTCAATGTTTAACCAAGTCTGATGAAATATGTTGCTAAAATGATGGTTTTTAATAAGTTTTAAAACAATGTGAGGGTAGCAAACTCTACACGCTCATATACCTTTAAAGGAATGTCACGCAATGTATCATTGGCAAGCTAGTTCTATTTAAATGATGAGCTTAAATTCTATGTGTATACATAAAGGAACAATATCATTTTGTTCTTGCACCAACAGTCGTCGTAGACTACATATACAGGGACATAGATACACCAACATTTAGAGGAATTATTCTTCAAGCAAGAGCGGACGGAAGCACAAATCCAATTGGTACTTGGATTAATTTCAACGCCAATATCTACCAACTGTTGACTTGCAACCAGCAAGCCTCTGGCACTCTAACTCACGTTACCGGAGACGCTGATAAGACATTTCCTCAGATATTTACGTGGACTGCCCCAGGCTTATCGGTGGGAACAATTTACTTCACGTAAGATAAACACCTCTTTAAGTATTTCTTAATTTATTCTTGGTTATCTTAATTACTACATACGATATACGTACTGT
Organism: Chiridota heheva; assembly: GCA_020152595.1. Lineage (NCBI taxonomy): Eukaryota > Metazoa > Echinodermata > Holothuroidea > Apodida > Chiridotidae > Chiridota > Chiridota heheva. The sequence goes on from JAIGNY010001539.1 coordinate 1,037,420, forward strand.
AGGTAAGAGGAATGAGGATTTTATACCCTCTCATCTTCAGAAATAACGTTGTCAATGCCCCTTGGGCACCCCAATCCCCCTTTCTGGATGACACCGTCACCTTCACCGTCGCGGCAACTGTAGACAGAGGTTTGTCTGTTCGAGCGATACTCTATTTGAAGTGTTAAAAATATCAAACTGCAATTATTCTTCAATTTTCAAGTTCAGATTTCTCACATTCTGGATTATTGGTACTTTATACTAACAGCCAGGGGTGGCGAAAGCAAAGAAGGGGAATTACACCCCCTCCCCCTACACCCTCCTGTCTCGTCTGAAATTTGTTATCTGTCGGGGATCAGAGGTTATAATTAATGAGTAACAGTCATTTTTGATAAATTTTATCGCCCCTCTCCCCCTCCCATTCTCGTATAGAATATGCCCTTATCGAGAAAATTTGGCGCAAGCTTCTGTTAATAAGTGAATAGCTTCACATTACAGAATCCGCCCCTTAAACACTACTACATCCTGGTTTTCTGTGCCCGTGGCATTCTAGTAACCGCATAAACGATTACGTGACATTGACAAGCAGTCACTGGAAAGTTCTTAGATTCCTATTTCATTTCCATGCTACTTCACCTCGTATCATAACAAAATTTTGGTCAATTGATTGCGTAATACATAATCAAGTCGTTAAGAGAATGTCCTTGAAACGGGATGAAAATGACAGTGACAGTTTCATCCCGTCCACGTTTCAAGGGACGCTTTTTATAAATGATATATTATATCATATGTATATATGTATATATATTTATATACATATATATATATATACATATATATATATATATATATATATATATATATATATATATATATATATATATATATATATATATATATATATATATAAATATATAGATATATATATATATGTATATATATATATATATATATATATATATATATATATATATATATATATATATATATATATATATATACATATATATATATATATATATATATATATATATATATATATATATATATATATATATATATATATATATATATATATATATATATATATAAATATATATATATATATATATATATAAATATATATAAATATACATATATATATATATATATATATATGACTATATATATATATATATATATATATATATATATATATATATATATATATATATATATATATATATATATATATAGTCATATATATATATATATATATAAATATATAAGTATATATATACATATATATATATATATATATATATATGTGTGTATATATATATATATATATATATATATATATATATATATATATATATGTATATGTATATATATATATATATATATATATATATAAATATATATATATATATATATATATATATATATATATATATATATATATATATATATACATATATATATATATATATATATATAAATATATATATATATATATATATACAAAATATATATGAAAAAGAAAAATGGAAAAGGATTTATCAAGAGGAAACATAATGATTATGCGAGCATGTATTAATAGCACTGATTGGAATATGTTCATGCAATCATCAGATAGCCTTGATGAATTTACAGAAGTAATCTCATCTTAAATCGGTTTTGTTGGAGAAGGGTGTGTGCCGCTTAAGAAATCGGAACTGGTAGAACGCAGGATTGCTTAATTGGTGAAAGACAAACAAAAAGCTATAGAGGATAGAAATAAAGTTCTGGGAAACAAGATTTAGAGAACAATAAACAAGTATGTTCGTGATGTGCGGATTGAAACTTGCGGACACATAGAGGCAAATTCAGTTTCTTTTTGGAGCTTGATCAAAACTGTTAGAAATTTAAATGAAAACAGTAAAGTACGTGTTGATGAAAATTTGGGAGATGATTTGAATAAACATTTTGGCCGTTTTAATAACTCACGCAATAAAGATATTAACATTTCTCTACCGGAATACACAGGTGATGTGTGTGTATCTGAGATAGATATAGATCCTGTATGTTATCAATTTAAGAAGATTAAAAAAGCAGTTGCATGTGGGTCAGATAAAGGTCCTTGGTGGGTTTTTAAATTTTTAAGTGAAGAATTAGCATCATTGTTTACCTTCATTTTTCAGGAAACTATATCCAAAAGCAAAATTCCGTCGTTGTGGAAAAATGCCATAACAATTCCTGTCCCCAAAATTAAGACACCTCAAACTGTAAATGATTTTAGACCAATTGATCTTGCTAGTATCGCTTTCAATAGCATACATAAAATATTAATGCCTCGTTTGATGGAAAGCGTACAGCAACTACCAATTTACTTACAAGAAGGGTTTTTCATGTGTAGATGCTGTACTAGTTTTAGTTAAAGATATAGTGACTCAATTGAATTGTAAAGAAACGACCCGTCAAAGGTTCTTTTTCTCGATTTTTCAAGTGCTTTCAATACGGTCTTGCCAAACTACCTACCTAAAGATTTGACAATATTTATAGAAGACCCGTGGCTCATTCATTGGTTGGCACAGTTTCTTCAAGGGTGGACAAGACAAATTAAAATGGACAAAGGTTTGTC
>JAIGNY010001539.1:1042500-1045002 GCA_020152595.1 Chiridota heheva
ATTTTTAACCTTAGGTCATCCAAATGGCGGTGATTGAGCTCAGCATGCTTCGTAACCTCTAATTCTATTGTACCGTTTTACAAAGGCTACTCCAACCAATAAACTGTTTTTAGACTTCAGTAATGCTGACTTTCCTGCACTTCAGGATCATTTGTCATCTAGTTGGGGGTCTTTTTCTTGCAGTTAAGTACCAACTTCAATCATGAAGGCTACGGCACTGAGAAGTGTGGGCTAACTAGTCAGTGCGACCAGGGATCTCCTCCCTGGCAACACAAAGATATTTAAAAGCCGAGACAGCTGAGACAATTCACTCGGGAAGAATATTCCGATCACGGGCGGTGCAGGGAAAGAACGACATCTTATAGTAATTAGTTCTGGAATAGGGCAGATGATAGGCTTTGAAATTTTGGAATGAGGTAAGGAGAGATGTCAGTGGCTGCAACATTGGTGTGCATCTTGAAAAACATTGTAAGTCTGGTCTGATTTCTTCTTTGTGCCAGAGTAGGCCACGGCAGGTCTGGAGCATTTTGGTGACGGTTGAATGGTGTTCGTAATCTTTTACGCAGAAACGCACTTTGTAGGTAAAAGGATCATGTGAAGTTCCCAAATTTATTAGTTGTACTGTTGGCCAATTATGTTTTGTAGCTCAACGGGACATTTATGTTAACTTGTGTCGCCCATTTTTGCAACGTATCTAGTCAGAGGTGTTTGGCCTGAAATTTAGCAGGATTGAAGAGCATGAAAATCTACACACAGGGTATATTTAGTTTTCCATTTATTGTTTGCATAATTGAAATGGAACAATTTCAGTTTTCATCATTTTCATGTACATCTACAGTCGATCTGGCAAAATGTGCTGATGCATAAATAAATAGTTGATAAATACAATCGATATTAATATTATTTTGCTGAAAAGAGCTTGTAAACACGGTATCTCAAGAATGGTACAGTGGATTCATATCACATTTGGTACACAGATATCCCATGGTCCATAGATGGGCTGCAAATTAACTTATCTTAGGAGGTCATGTGACTCTTAGATATGTTAAATAATGCCTCATGTCATTATTCCCATCCTCAGTCAATTCCAATTCCACCCATTTGTAGTTTTCAACAAGGTTGAGCTGGGTTGAGCTGGGTTCAAATAGGGCAAAGTAGATAACCTAGTTTCAACCAGTTGTTCCAATTTCCATATTAACCTAGTTGAAAACACCCAGTTCAGTCCAGTTGAACTCGGATTTTCAGCAGGGTAGTATCCCACCATAGATACACCATTACATAACAACTATTAGGTAGTTTCTCGCTGTAGATACACCGTTACAGAACAACTATTAGGTAGTGTCCCGATGTAGATACAACATGACTCGCTGTAGATACACCACTACAGAACAACTATTAGGTAGTGTCCCGCTGTAGATACACCACTACAGGAAAATTATAAGGTAGTGTCTCTCTGTAGATACACCATTACAAGAAAACTATTAGGTAGTGTCCCGCTGTAGATAAACCATTACATGACAACTATTTGGTAGTATTCCGCCGTAGATACACAATTACAGGACAACTATTAAGTAGTGTCCTGCTGTAGATGCACCATTAGAGAACAACTATTAGGTCCCTGCTGTAAATTCTAGTTGAGCCTATTTGAAAAGTTCAACAAGGTTGAACTAGGTTAAACTGGATTCAAATAGGGCAAATTAGATAACCTAGTTCAACCCAGCTCTTCCATTTTCCATATTAACCTAGTTGAAAAATTATGTAGATACACCGTTAGAGAACAACTATTAGGTAGTGTCCTGCTGTAAATACACCATTACAGAACAACTATTAGGTCCCTGCTGTAAATTTCATTTCAACCCATTTGAAGGTTTCAAAAAGGTTGAACTAAGTTGAACTGGGTTTAAATAGGGCAAAGTAGATAACCTAGTTTAACCCAGCTGCTCCATTTTCCATATTAATCTAGATGAAAAAGCCAGTTTAACCCAGTTGAACTGGAATTTTCAGCAGGGATCCCATTTTGGCTGAACTTGTTCGCCAGTGGCGTATTCAGCTTTCGGTGCATAATTATTGGTTTTGGTGGTGATGTCATTCATATTAATGAGCTTAATATACAAATCTTGAAATGCTCATATTTTAACAACTACATAACTATTTTGTTTCATATTGAATATAATTATGTTAGCTAGTATGTATGTGTACATGGTATACAAATGTTGAAATTCATTAATATGCATTGTGGGCGGAGCTTAATATGATTTTGCTGAAAAGAGCTTGTTAAGACTATCTCAAGATCTATAACCTGCATTCATGTCACACAGATAGCCTATGGTATGTTGATGTGCTTTATTGTTTTTGGTGGTGATATCATGCATATTAATCACATGTCACAGTCTGAAATTCTTTTATTGTATTCTTGAATTTTCGAAAACAATTAAATGTCTGTTTTCCGACAAATACCATAACTTTTCTACCTAAAACTTTTTTTCATGGACATTTAAGATA
>JAIGNY010001534.1:0-25176 GCA_020152595.1 Chiridota heheva
GGTGAGCGACCGTTTGAAGCCCCTCTGCCATCGTGAAGTAAAATGGTTTAATCCTAACATTGCAGACCGCCTCGTCATATTTTTTGAAAGAAATTTAAAAAAAAATTCTCAGCATGCCAAAATTTCAATTAGGCTTCAAAATTTTGATGGCCTTTTTTTTTTTGCATAATCATTTTGCATAAAAATTTGCATATGATATCCAGGAGATTAATTAAGCTGTAAAATGAGTAATATTTAGCTATTTTAGCATAGCATAACAAGGTTTAACGTTCCGAAAGCATCCAGTGCTGGACATTATATCAAGACGGCCACAGCCTTTGATAACCAATTGTGAACTCACTGGTTGCAAACCCACCGGGATTCGAACTCGAGACGTGCGGTGAAAGGACAAAGCACTACACCACGGAGGTCTGTTAGTTTTGGTGGGGTTCTGTGTTATCCTTGACTCAAGGTATCCCAATGTGGGAGCTTTTGGGAGTAAAGAGGAGAAAATCTTCCTTTGCTGATATGCAGTTTATTCATGCAAATGTGGTGCACCAGCTTCCTACTGTATGTTCTGTCCCTCAGCTCTCATGTAGACAGTTCCATTTGCAACTGGGGGTCTTCAAATGGTATTATGGAATTTTCTTCAGTTTGACTATTTATACCCCTCTTATTTGTGCATAGACCTATAACAGATGCTGCCATTAAGATAATTATGTACATCCACATTAGATGAAATGATAAATATTCATTCCACTCAAGTATCAAAACTTGATGTATTGCTTTGGTGATATTGTGTGCATCCTAGTTATGAATATTCAAATAATTTAGCAACAAAGAGAGAAATATTTATTCAGATAAAGCGAATGTAGTATACAAGGTTGTAAAGTAAGCATCTGTGTTTTAACACAAATGCCTTTTTCTGGCGAGTAGGGGATGTTTAGCTCTGAATATTGAAGTTTTCTGCTGAGGGCGTAGATATTTAAGTGTAGTTTTGTGGTCACTCACTCACAGATGCTCAGGAAATCAGGAGTGAAAACATAGATTTTTAAGGAAATCAGGAGTAAAAACAGATTTTTAATGAATAAAGGAGTGAAAACATGAATATGTATCTTTGAATATGCATAAGAGCTTTGGGGAATATTTTGAACAGTCTCTTTTCTTCTCAATAGTATGTGCCTTGAAGTTTACAAAAATCACTGTGATGTGAAATTTCAACATTTTCCAAATGAAATCAATCAGGAATGGCAAGTTTAGAATATTCTATCAATGAGTGTATTGTAAATTGGCAGCAATCGCATGGATGTAGGGAAGCATGCCCCATCCATTAAATTATAATCAATCATGAATAAGGTCATGAATTAGTGTTACGGGGAAATGATTACATTTTGAAGTTGTAAAGCAGGGGAATGAAATATCAAACGATGCAAATATTCAGACTCGGAAGATTGTTTTGTTCTGTATAGTAATCATATTCATTCCATTTGTTTTCATTGCAAACAGTCATGATTTTGATCAAATTTTATTGTTTTTTATAAAGATAAATTTATTGCAACTCAAAGAGCAAAAGAAACCTAAGTAGTGAAGAACCTGACCATGAATTTTGCCAAATTATCTGAAATACAGACCTGCCAACTAGTACGATTTTGCCGTATTTAATACAGGAAAATGTTGGGAATACGATTGTACGTTTTTTGGCACCAGAATACGTTTTTTATTTTTTATTTTTTTCATTTATTTATTGATTTGATTTTTTTATTTGATTCTTTTTTTCTTTTTTTTTTACTCATACTTTTTACGCTCGGTTGGCGTTCATGTCCTTTTAAAAGATTTTTGCCGATATAACCAATTCAGAATACGATTATAACCATTTTCAACACTTGACAAGTTTCCGTGGGCACTTTTCTTAAAAAGTCCTCGCATACGGCAAGCCCTGCCAATTGTTTTTTTATTTTTTATTTTTAAATTTATTATTTCTATTATTTTTATTGTTGGTTAAATACATTTCAACCACTTCATAATCTGATATTAAATAACCACAGTAAACCTTTGTTTTGTACATTTTGTTTAAAGAGTACAGTTTTGTTATCAAAAATACAACTTTTGTAATTCCAGAATACAGTTTGGTGATCATAAAGGCTGGCAGGTCTGAAAATATGCTTATAGCATTAATTCAGTGGTCAGACATGTTTATCTTATATCAAAGAAGACTTTAAAAGAAAGAAAATGATGAAGAAAGCATTCAAAAAGCTTATTCCATTAAGGAGGTATTCAAGTTTAAAGCTGTCTTATCTTTTTAGAAATGACGGGTGTAGTAAGTCTACTATGGAAGGTTGGCGCCCTAATCCTCACATGCTTAATAATTGTTAATGTATTGTTAAATCGAAGAACAAAATATAATAGAATACATAAAGAATTTGAGAAATCTGAGGCTTATGACATCACAACTAGTCTGATTTCAGTCATTTCTATCAGAAATGATACCAAACTTCAAACTTGAATATCTCCTTAACAAAATAAGATTTTTGAATGCTTTTTTCTGTATTTTGTTTCCTTTGAAGTTATCTTTCATATCAGATGGACATGCTTGACCATTGAACTAAAATAATTCTTTACTAAGAAGACGTCATTGTAAATGTATACACTATTTTGATATGTTGTGACGTACTTGTACAGATGGCTCAAACTGATTAAGATGTGTTTTCACGCAACTATAATTGCTTTGTTTTCTTTTTTATTCAGTACCAACCAACAGCAAGGGTTGTCGCCCGGGGTCATAGGGGGCCAGGTTGTAAGGGGCCGTAAAAATTTAAAAAAGGGATGCACATTTAAAGATACCTTTTCAGAGTATGTGTGTTGTTAAGTTTGTCTTATCAAGGCAGTCCTGGCTTGCATTGACTCTTATTAAGGCAGTCTGGGCCTGCATCGACTTTCAGCGGTCTTGTTGAAATTATTAGGAAACTTGTGGAAGGGAACCTAACCAAAGTCAAATGTCAATATCTGTAGTATTTAGATTAACTCCAATTGATGTCAGTTTCTATTGTTCTTCTATCCTATAAGTTGTGTGTCTACAAGCAGCCAAAAATTCAAGAAAAAGGGGGAAAAAACAGGAACACTGTTACAACACCCAGTGCTGACAAGTGACTTTCTTGACAGGCCCTGGGTACTTAAAGCTGCATAGGAAAAACCTCAAATTTTGAGTCATGATCCTTATCTAAAACTCTTGCATCCCAGATCATGAAACTCTTTAAAAAATGCAAAATTCTGTAACATCTTCATTCCCTTAGATGCAAAATCATGGAAAATTTGAAACTATTCTGAACAGCTAGAACTTAAGTACTGCTTTCACTTTTCGTTTGCAGCCTCTATCAAATTCATTTAAAATCCTTTATTAATAAATGAATATTTTGGAACAGTACTTGCTCTCTAAATTTCAAGGTTTATTGATTAAACTTGATTTTACTAATAATAAAACTAATGGAATAATAATAGGAAAGTTGGAAAACATCGCTTTGATTATCAATTGCTGATTAAAATCATTGATTTATTCATTATACTAGGCTAGCCTACTTTGATTGTTCAGTTTGAAATAATTAGACAATTGATTGAAGCTAATATCAACCAGTGTCGTAGATCGGACATCATACGTTTTACTGAAGAAAAAAAGCAAACATTGTGATGTTATCATGTGGAGAACTCTATTTTCTCATGTATAATTTTAAAAGATTATAATTATGTTCTTTTACAAATATTCTGACAATATTTTAAGCGCAGCTGAATATAACTATGAATTGCAAAACTTAAACATTACGGAATTAATATTTTCATTGTACAGATGTTATTGAACTTATAGAAGATCTGTATGAAAATCTATATATTTTGTGCTTTAAATTCAGTCATTGATGACTTCTATAAGTTTAATAACATCTCTCCTATAAAAATATTAATTCAGTAATGTTCATGTTTTGCAATTCATAGATATATTCAGCTGCGCTTAAAATATTGTGCCAGAATGTTTTTAAAAGAACGTGATTATGATCTTTTAAAAATTTACATGAGAAATTGGAGTTCTTCACATGGTAACATCACAATGTTTGCTTTTTTTCTTTAAATAATTAGAGCTTTTAATTGGAAGAGGTATAAAAAGTTCAATCTTTATTCAAATAATATAAAATATTCAGCTGTGCTTAAAACATTGTGGCAAAATAAAAAGGTTAAAAAAAAAAACATTGTATGTACATGAGAAAATGGAAAGCCATTTAAAGGAAAGGTATCGTAACTCGGCTGCGTCTGGCAAAAAACACATATTATTCCAACATGATTAATAAGTGTGGAACGGATCAAAAATTGTTATTCAAGGCTATTAACATTTGCTGGTAAAACAAAAGACAATCCTCCACCACCTTATACTTCTGAAGTACAGTTAGGAAATGATTTTGGAGAATTTTTCACATCTAAGATATCCATGATACGAGATGATATCAACAAAATTGTCGAACATGAAGGTGTTAAACCGTTGATTGACTATGATACTTATATCACTGATGACACATCCTGGTGACATTTTTCACAACTCAGCAAAAACGATGTTCGCAAATTGATCATGAAATCAGCTTGTAAAACTTGATGCCTGAATCCAACACCTACATCTTTCTTAAAAACAATAATTGATGACATGCTGCCTATATTAACCAAAATTATCAATTTATCTTTGCAACAAGGAGCATTTCCTACAGCATGGAAGCAGGCTGTTGTTACACCACTTCTCAAGAAATCTGGCTTACATTTGGAGCTTAAGAAGTACAGACCCATCAGCAATTTAGGTTTTGTATCTAAATTGATCGAGTCAGCTTCAATGGAGCAATTTAACAATCACCTTGCGAAGCATGCCCTCACTTCGCCTGAGATTTCAGCCTACAAGAAGGGGCATAGTACCGAAGCAGTTATTACAAAAGTCCATTTAAACATTCTCATGGAAATGGACAAACAACAGGTTGTACTTTTTATAATGCTAGACTTAAGCGCCGCTTTTGATCCTGTAGATTTTTGGTCTAGGAAATTCTAAAGCTATCTCTCCGATCGTAAACTTCAAGTATAAAAAAATAACGAATTGTCTAAGCATTTCGCACTGCATTATGGTGTTCCCCAGGGCAGTTGTGTAGGCCCTGTGCCATTCTTAGGCTATCTCAGCTCGCTTTATGATGTTATTGATAGACATCTACCCTCTGTAGGTGGCTATGCCGATGACCACTAACTTTATTTGTTTTTTAAACCTGAAAAGATGTAAATGAACAATCAACTGTTCAGACTATGAACACATGTATCAACGACATCAAAATCTGGATCTTAATATTTTTAGTTTATGAACTTAAAATAAATGATTTAAAAACCGAGTTCATGCTAATAGGTACCAATCAAATGTTATCAAAGGTCAACATTAATTGTATAACTGTTGGTACCTCGAAAATAAAACCTGTTTTAAACGTGAAAAATCTAGGGGTTGTTTTTGACAATAATCTTTCAATGAAGTTGCATGTAAAACAAATCTCCTCTAAAGCATTTGGTCAATTATTTAAACTTCAACAAATTAGACAATATGTTAGTAATACATGTATGAATACTCTTGTACATGCCTTTATCACTTCAAATTTAGATTATTGCAATAGTGTTTTATATGGCATACCAAAACATCAAATTGATAAATTGCAGCATATTCAAAACGCTGCTGCCAGGCTGGTCAGAAACAAGCATAAATTTGAGCACATTACACCAGTACTTAAGGACCTACACTGGCTAAAAATTGAGCAAAGAATTGAATATAAAATCATATTACTCACCTTTAAAGCCAGGCATGGACTTGTTCCTCAGTATCTAAAAGATCTTTTAACTCATTACATTCTGAGATCCTCTAACACAAATTTATATAAAGTACCCTGTTCTCGCACAAAAACTATCGGGCCACGAGCCTTCAAATGTTCTGCTCCAGTTCTATGGAACGCTCTTCCTACAGACCTGAGATGCGTTGAAGGGTTAGAATAATTTAAAAAAGGTTTAAAGTCCTTTCTTATTTATAAGTGCTATAGTTTGTGATTTGTATTTTGTTTGTCTTACGTATTCTTTCATGTACAGCGCCACTGAGTATAAGTATGTTTTACATGTTTAAAATTTTGGCGCTATATAAATGTTAATTTATTATTATTATTATTATTGTCGTATAAACCGTGCTGGTAACGCCACTTCCGGTTTTCAACTTCCCCGATTAATCGCGAGAAATCTGCTATGTTATCGATCACACATCTGCCAGACCGAACATAGGGGCCTACATGTGTAATCGATAGCATCACACATTTCTCGCAATCAATAAGGAAAATTGAAAACCAGAAGTGACGTCACTAGCACGGCGGCGTTCAAACTTAAATGTATTTGTGATACCTTTCCTTTAACTACTGACATCACCAATTTGCATTATTTTTCAAACATTTAGCGCTATTAATTAAAAAAGCTATACGAAATATTTATTCAAATGATCAAAATTGTGCTCTAGAATCTTGAGGCAAATGGAAATTGTGTTTGTGAAATTTCATAATGTTGATAAGTTTTATTTCATTAGATTATAATTTATTCAATTTTCATATTGTTTAAAAGAGTCAAAATCTGAGAAGATTAGTTTAACATTTTGAAAAATAAAACACTTTTAGTGTTTGGGTTGTGGCTGATCAAAGTTTGATCAATTTTTGTATTCATTTGAAATTTGTGACATATATGAGTGGGCGAGCAACTTGAAATCTTCATGTAATTCTTGAAATCTTTTCTACCTCAGTCAGTGATAATGATGGAAAAGTCAACTCCAATTTGATTGCATGGTCTATATTTTGGTCTAAATTTTGATCTATAATTTGGTCCGAATTTGTTGTACTTCAAAGAATTATGATAAACATTTATAGGCAAAGAATTTATAGAAGAAAATCTCAAGGGCGCCATCCTGTCAGCCTGTGATACATTACAAAAGTTGCCTAAAATATGCAAATTGTGCTTGAGATTTGAAAACGTTGTAAAATGGTCAAAGTTTAAACGATTTTGATGACATTTTTACTACTATATGACTATGATGATGTTTTTTAATAAATATTAAACTGTTAAAGCAATTTACGAAACGATGCTTTTACGCGTCCATGTACCTTTAAATTGGGTAAATATACTTCAGCTGCGGTTACCAAGACGATGAGCTACAAAATATTTTTACAAAAGCGTTCTTAAATGGAAAAGAAATGACATCGAGTAATATGTATTTTTATGAATATTCAGACATATAACGCATTTTTTATTTCGATGAATGTCCGCAGGATACTTGTCTCTCATTGGTCACGATGGAACGTCATGTTTTCAGAGGCGAAGAAGAACTGGCATGTGGATGCTCAACCAAAAAGTACAGAGATTGCTGACCTGAGCACCTCGAATACTTTGGAAAATCTGGTAAAGGAAAAACACTGCTTTAGTAAAATATATTGTATTTTCAAGCATTGTAGATTGTATTAATTGTTTATTCAAGTAATTATTATAAGTTCCTTGATCATAAATAATAACGAAAGAACCTCTGAAATTTATACAAATACAATATATCTTCAAGTTGTTGAAATCTACTTGAGGGAAAAGAAACCTCTTTGAATGCAATTTTCAAAAGTTAATATTTCAGATTATTAATTAAAGTTTATGGACATGTAACACGTAAAAAATTATTGAAAAAGTATCCAACTCTAAACAGGTATTGAATTTTGGCACTTAAGTTTTTGATGCTAATCAAAGTTTGATGCTAATTCAGCTAATCAAAGTTTGACAGAAAGTTGGTAATAGAGGAGGTTCAAAGTTGGTTCAAATATACGAGACCAAACGCTTTATGACAATAATGTACACCAAGAGGGGTCAAAGAGGCATTGCCCCTGCCCCGGGGTCCTAGAAGGTCCGGACCACAAGGGCCCATAAAGTTTAAGAAAAAGATTGTGCATCCAAACAGAGGTGACCCAAAATTTGGCAAAAATCCATGCTTGCCAATGGCGAAAACGGTGTAAAATTGGAACAGAACATTTTGTTTTGTTATTGCTCTTCATAATTTTTCGATATGGGGCCCAGATTTTCAATTTTCCCTTGGTCCCGCGATCCTCTCGGCGGCCCTGTAAACAAACATAATTGGTCCAAATACTTTTTTGGGGGGTGGGGTGCAAGTGGGGACAAAGCTCAATTTTGTGGGAATTCCGAATTGAGCTATCCTTCCCGTATGGATGTCACTCATAAATATATTAATTTTTATCTTACGCATCTTCAACACAGTTTTCATCGCAGAATTGGCATACTCCACTTGCATCGGGGTATTTTGATTGTGGACACTCTGAACGGCAAAATGGTCCATCTTGCACATTCCTGCAAGCATCGGGATCATTCAAGGGAAGGCACTGATCTGGGTCCTACAGGAAACACAATTGAAACAGTTCAAACATTTTACAAAAGCTTCTAAGCAATCTTTATGATGGACAAAAGGCAAGTAATCCCACAAAATCTTGTTAGTAAATGGTATAGCATTAAAAAAGCAACAAGTTACATCAACATGCATGTTTAAGGCATGCACTGGATATTACAATTATACCCCTTCTGAAAAAATGCGTCTATTGTGAAAACTACCCCCAACCTTCTTTTTCCTATTTTAAAGAAACTTTTTTTCAAATAAGGCCAACTAGATTATGGACGGATCCATTTCTTCAGCAATTTTTCTAAAAATCAATGGTTCCTCAAAATAGATTTTATCCTGTTGGTTTACACTGGGTATTTCAGTGACGTATGAACCGGTGGGGCAAGTAAAATGTTGTTACCCCCTCTCCTTTCCCTCCATCCCACACACACACACATACGCACAAAATCCAAAAAAATCACGAACCCTCACCCTTACAAATAGTTTTGGGATATAAGAGACTCATACATTTTTGTAGATATTAGTTGGGACAGAAATAAAATCTCCCCCTCCTAAAAAGAAATCAAATATTTTCCTACGCCGCTGTATGTCTTATGTTGTAAAATAAGAAAAGTTGTGTGCTTACAGGTCCGACGCAACTACTAATACATTCTCCATTACAATAGTCACAGACGGCAGGCTCCGAAGATGTGCCACTAACTTTCTCATATAGTCTGAAACAAAAACCAACAAGTTTGCGCATTTTAGCAAGCCTTGCAAAGGTCATTACGATAATAATCGTGAACATATTATAGTGTTTACAGAAGAATTGTTTTGCCTGCGCAACATTTAAAGCTGATGGTTTTGATACTGTTTACCATTTTTTAAACTCTCGTAAAATCGTTACAGCTAAAAAGAAAAAGAAAAAATGGCTATATTTACCTCAGCCCGTGAACGCGCAAACGACAGGATGGCACGCATAATCTATCGATCTGAGCGTTTCTGCACTGTGCACACTGATCGGGGTCTGGACCCCAGCAACCAATTGGTTCACAATTAGGGTGGCACACCCTCCCTAATTCAGCTACACATGGAGAAAATTTTTGAAAGAATAACTTTACCACGAGACCAGAAATGTATTTCAAAGATAATAACCTTTAAATTTGCATTTTTTTGTCATAGGCCTAATTTGATTTTCAAATGATCTGTCAAATATGATAGAATGTGTCATTACATCCCTTAGCTACAAAATGCAATTTTATTTTCAGTAAATACAAAAAAACTTAATCGTCTTTTAAGAAAACACATTTTACCATGCTAAATAAAGATACAAATTTAATGTAAATAAGATTAGTCATAAAATATTTGAAATAAATGTGTTATAATATTCTCTAAGATGAAGCACAGGCAACGGCGTCATCATTATGAGATAAGGGTGTAGCACCTTCTCCCGAAATGACTTTCCGAAAACTCGTCGGAATAATTTTGCGGTTTGTTGGGAAAATCATGCTTTTGTCGGACAATTCTCCCAGTTTTTTCGAAGTTGAAAGTATAAATTCTGGTCGGGGAGATGATCCATCCATCCTGTCGCCTGGCGGTTAGTCTTGTTCTCCCGGTTTGTCGGGAAGAACTTAGCAGTATCACTCTACAGTAAAAGTCGTAAAACGTTTTATCAGAACTGGTCGGGACCGATAGTTGCAATGTACGAAAATAGGCACCACTATATATTTAGCTTCATCTGTTTAACCACACTGCAGTTCTGCCGCAGGTTTTGATCACACAACAGTGCTCCGACGTTCGACGTTGCAATTTTCTTCGATTTTCGGACACTTTTCTTCGATTTTCGGGCACTTTTCTTCGATTTTCGGGAAATTTTCTTCAATTATTCAAAGAATTTTTTTTCCTTCCATTTTCAGGAAGAGGTTGCCAGATTTTATTAAAATTTCCAATAATTTTACCAAATTTTCTTTCATTTTCTTTTAGTAAATTCGGAAGTTTACCTCTCAATCGGGAAGAAAGCTTACAACCGGAAGGTAAAATCCTTCCAAGGAAAAGTCCCCCCTCCCCACCCCCGCTTCATACGCTGCTATATAGGTACATATATAGGCACATGTAGATTTTTGTAGGGTAAAAATGTCAGCACCCCCAGTCGTCGGCCTTTCAGTGATGCCCCTCAGTACAGGCTTACATATATATATATATATATATATATATATATATATATATATATATATATATATATATATATATATATATATATATATATATATATATATATATATATATATATATATATATATATATATATATATATATATATATATATATATATATATATATATATATATATATATATATATATATATATATATATATATATATATATATATATATATATATATATATATATATATATATATATATATATATATATATATATATATATATATATATTTACTTCAAGTTATACCTTACCTTCCATGCTATAATATGCAATCTGGTCACACGACCTGATTCTAACGCACTTCTAACCGAACCTAAAAAACGCAGTAACCAGCCAAGCCCTGACCTCCATAATACCTCTGTACCACCTCACTCTTTTTCAGCGCGTTGTTGTAACTAACATCGCTGAAAACTGGTCATTTTTATTTTATTTTTAATTAACCTTTCTAACTCTTTTCTCTTCGGCAGCTTCTACCTGAGGGGTTTTTACGCTGCCCGTTCTCATCTGGCTCGCCTTTTCAAGTCTTCCGAGAGAAGGGTGAGGTAGCCATGGGTCCGAGATTTCTTCGGCCGACCTACACGACTTTACCCGTGTAGCCTACACTTAGGATAGCGGGTTTTTGTCTTCATTCGTACATAGCGAGTGGCTAGTTCGAGAGCGTCCTACTCTCGTGGTGGGTGTTTTAGGCCCTAGAGCACAGGTTGTGCCCTCTCGCCCCGGGAATTAGTCTTTTTCTCCCTTAGCCCCACCCGCCTCGAGGTGACCCTAGCGTTATACTATGTATAGTGTTTAACACGTTAGGATATTTCAGTACACCTTCGTATGCATTAAGCCAATTTCCTTTTTCGATTTTGGCGCATGCGCATTGGGTCATAGTCACCGCTGGGTAAATGTGGGGTCGCCCTGTAACAACTAGGGAGCTACAGTTGTTACTAGCGAGCTTATTTTCGTTTTCACGTTAACAGCATATGAATATTTTTATTTTTCTTACACAGTTTTGAGATAAAATATTTAATTTTCAGGATTGAAATTGGGGTGTCGGAGAGACCGTGGGTGGGTCTCTCCGACGACCTAATTACAGGGAAAATAATCTTTCCTTTTTATCTTTACAGACCTCAAGTACACAGTGGTTGGTGTTTCCCACGCTACCCCGGCGCTAGTAAAGTCATTACGTTGGATGCGTTTTCTCGGGTTTCTAAAGTTTTTCAGATAGAAAATTTTTTGGTTTAAATTTTTTTTCTGTTAAAGCAAGTGTTGTTGTTCTGTTTAGAATGCTATGCCTCGTCTCTCTTTAGCGTGTCCGTAAGATCATAGTTACTTTGCCGTGTTTAGGTTTGTACGCATGGACTTACGTTCTTCTCTTAAGAAATTTATTTTTCAGTGAAGAATTTTTCTGTTTAAGAGAGTTTTGATGTTCTGTTTAGACTGCTAGGCCTCGTCTCTCTTTAGCGTGTCCGTAAGATCATACTTACTTTGCCGTATTTGTGTATGTACGCATGGATATATGTTCTTCTCTTTTCAGATATAAAAGAAATTCACTGAGAAGGTTACGCTCTTAGAGGCGTTGCGCCTAGAGCGGTAACGGTAAGAGAGAGAGAGAGATAACCTCTTAGGGGCGTTAACGAACGTCGCCTAAGTTGTAAACACGGTTCCATTGGACAGTCCCTGTCGATTCCACAGCCCTGTAACGCGTTGAACGCTGGCTGCTGCGGGGACGGTTCCATTGGACAGTCCCCGTCGATTCCACAGCCCTGTAACGCGTTGAACGCTGGCTGCTGCGAGTCCGGGGACGGTTCCGGGAGTCCATACGGTTCCGCGGCCCGTTGTTACGGGGCGAACGGTTCCATTGGACGGTTCCGTGAGTCCATACGGTTCCGCGGCCCGTTGTTACGGGGCGAACGGTTCCATTGGACGGTTCCGCGGCCCGTTGTTACGGGGCGGACGGTTCCGCGGCCCGTTGTTACGGGGCGGACGGTTCCATTGGACGGTTCCGCGGCCCGTTGTTACGGGGCGGACGGTTCCGCGGCCCGTTGTTACGGGGCGGACGGTTCCGCGGCCCGTTACGGGGCGGACGGTTCCATTGACGGTTCCGCGGCCCGTTGTTAGGGCGGACGGTTCCGCGGCCCGTTGTTACGGGGCGGACGGTTCCGCGGCCCGTTGTTACGGGGCGGACGGTTCCGCGGCCCGTTGTTACGGGGCGGACGGTTCCGCGGCCCGTTGTTACGGGGCGGACGGTTCCGCGGCCCGTTGTTACGGGGCGGACGGTTCCATACGGTTCCGTTGGACCGTCCCTGACGGTTCCGCAGCCCCAGGTGCGGGCATTGTGCGGTTCCGGGGACGGATCCATACGGTTCCGGGTTCCGCGGCCCGTTGTTACGGGGCGGACGGTTCCGTGGTCCATACGGTTCCGCGGCCCGTTGTTACGGGGCGGACGGTTCCATACGGTTCCGCGGCCCGTTGTTACGGGGCGGACGGTTCCATTGGGCGGTTCCGCGGCCCGTGTTTACACGGGTCCGTATTTAACGGGTTAACGTACATCGTACGGTTTAATCCGGTTATACGCCCACTAGCTACGTGGACAGGTGACATTCTTGACAAGAAGTATAGCATTGACAGTTACTTTTCTTCTTGGTCCTGTAGCCATTAGCTACGCAGTTCCACGGTTCGTGTGAACGCAATTAAGACTGTCTACGTTGAACGTTACAAGTTCCGTATTTATTTTCACCAGTATCATGGACAGGTCCCCGAGTGTCGATGTTTTTACACACCCAGGATGTCTCGTGATGCGTAGCGTGCAAACGCTTCTTTAAATTACGCTCCGGTGACATCCATCTCACGTGTTACGCGTGCAGATTATGCTGCGAGTCAAATCCCTGTACTCTTTGCAGCGATTGGGATCTAGCGGCGTGGTCGGAGCACAGACTCCACCGCGACCGGTACTTTCAAAGAGCGGCGGAGAAAGTGGAGAAGCGACGGTCTGATAGGCCCTCTTCATCTCCCCACCGCCACCCAGGCCCAAAGCCAGGGAGGCGGGGCCGCCGCCCACTCCTTGCGGAGCGCCTCTTGAAAGACGTACACCGTACGGTTAATCCGGAAGCATAGCATTGAGACGGCTATTTTTCTTCTTGGTCCCGTAGCCAACGGCTACGACAGTTATACGGTTCCGCGGCCCATGTTTACGGGTCCGTACGGTTCCACGGTCCGTGTTTTACGGGTCCGTACGGTTCCATTGGACGGTTCCGCGGCCCGTGTTTACGGGTCCGTACGATTCCACGGTCCGCGTTTACGGGTCCTTTCGCTTCCATTGGACGGCTCCAGTGAGCGGAACTTGTCTTTAATGGGATAACGTACACTGTACGGTTCACCCGGTTATACGCCCACTAGCTACTACGCTACGTGGTCAGGTGACAGATGACTTTCTTTACAAGAAGTATAGCATCACGACAGCTATTTTCTTCTTGGTCCCGTAGCCATTAGCTACGCAGTTCCACGACTCGTGCGAACGCAATTAAGATTGTCTGCGTTGAACATTACCGTTCCGTAATTATTTTCACCAGTATCATGGACATGGAGGACAGGTCCTCGGGCGTCGATGCTCTACACACCCTTGATGTCCCGGCGTAGCGTGCTACCGCTTCTTTGATTTACGCTCCGGTCACATCCATCTCACGCGTTCCGCGTGCAGATTATGCTGCGAGTCCATTCGTGGTACTCTTTGCAGCGATTGGGTTCAAGCGGCGTGGTCGGAGCACAGACTCCACCGCGGCCGGTATTTTTCAAGGTGCGACCGAGAGCGTGCGGCTCCGGTGTTCGGATGCGTACGGCTCCGTAGTTTTGTAACGGGATATCGTACACCGTACGATTTACCCGGATATGCACCCGCTAGCTACGAGCTATGTGGCCAGGTGACAAGTGATAATCTTCACAAGTAGTATAGCGCCGTGAGAGCTATTCTATTCATGGTTCCGTGGCCATTAGCTACGCAGTTCCACGATCATGTGAACACCATTTATACGATTATCCGCGTTGAACGTTACATTTCCGCAATTACTTTCGCCAGTATCGTAGGCACGGAGGACAGGCCTCCGTGCGTCGGTACGTTACGCACCTCAGAGGTCCCGCTTTGCATAGCGTGCAAACGCTTCTCTAGACCGTACGGGCCTGTACGACTTCAGAGTTTTTGCAACGGGATAACGTACACTGTACGATGAACCCCGAAGTTGAGTTCGCTAGCTGGGAAGCTGCTTGGTCATAGCTACGCTGTTCCACGGCCATGTGAACTGCCAAGGTAGGATTTCCGCGTTGAACGTCACAGTTCCGCGATGTTTTGCGCCTATATCATCGACACGACGGGCAGGTCCCTAGTGTCGGTGCGTTACGCGCCTTGACTGTCCTGCGATGCGTCGCATGTAAACGCTTCTTAGGTTGCGCTTTGGTGTTATCGACATGTTCAAACCCGTGTACACCGCTGTGGTCCTCGGTTCCGCGATGGGACCGGTAGGCCCACAAGAGGCGACGCCCTATGGGGTCTTACGTGAGTTAGTCCCCTTTTTTACGGCTAGTTGTAGAGCCATTGGATTACTTGCACGGATCCATTAGGGTCCGTACGGCTCCGGTAATCGGTTCCATACGGCCCCCACGGCTTGTTTTACGGCCCCGTAAGGGTCCGTAACACAACTTGGCGGCGCCGTCCGGGGCATGGGATGACGTTTGGGTCTGTAGTGCTGCTTAGTTCTACAGCAAGGTAACGTACGTCACACCCGTTAGTTTCGGAGATCCCCACGTCCGTGTGAGCTGACTTGGTGAAATTTTCGCGTTAAACGTCACGGTTCCGCATAGTTTTTCACCAGTTCATGGACACGTGGACGAGTCCCCGTTTGTCGGTACGTCACGCTCCCAGGATGCGTCGCGTGTTAGCGCTTGCTCGGGTTTCGAGGCCTAGCGCTCGGGTGATAAGATTTCCTTCTTTACGGGAGGCATACCATCACGAGAGCTATTCCCTCCGTGTTACGTAATTCCACGACCGTTCAAACTACTCTGAATGTGATTCTTGCGTCGAACGAGACCTTCGGCTCACATTCTACAGATATTAACGCGGTTTTACGTACAACGTACGATAAACCCGGGTAACGGAACTTCGGGATATTGCGACCGTTAGCCGCGTGTTGCAGTGTTCCGCGGTCGTTTTTCTTGCTGGGACGTTTTTAGCGTTCGACGGCAGTCCCCCACGCGTAGCCGCCGGCTTCGCGGCTCCGTAGTGATTTTATACAAACGGAGTTAACGGCCTATACCAGCAGCGCGGCTGTGTGGTAGAGGACCAGTAGCCATGAACTACTGAGTTCCGCGGCCGTTTCTCTTACCGGGACACGTACTGAGTACGACGGTAGTCCCCTCTTCCCCACGCAGCTACCGGTTTCGTAGCTCCGTGATGAAACAAACTCAGTTTACGACTCGTATAGCTTGCGTGGCACGTGAACTCCTCCGTATTTCTTACGGCCTCAGTTTATATATATTTTAACTATTCTCAACGGGAACGCGTACTGCGTACATCTTCCCTACGCGTAGCCACTTACTCGGTGGCCCCGTGGTGAATAGAGGTATAATGAGATAACGACTCACGTTACAGGTGTAGTACGTTCACGCTATCGTGGACCTAGACGGTCCTTTTGTACTGATAGCTACTACGTTTTGGGACACGTACCAGTACCAGTTGTCCCCTCGCGTAGCCACGAGCTTTTGCTCCGTGGTGCACAGAGACATCATTGGCGGAGGACTCGTGGTTTTTACTTGTCATGCTGACGCCTTTGTAGACCCATAACGGATCTATAATACTTAACGGGGTTGCGTACTTTGTACGGCGTAAGTCCCCCCAGTAGCCACGCGCTTTTCCGCTCCGTGGTGCAGGGTGTTTAACGGTCCGTGTAGTATACACAGGACGTCACCTCTTTCGTGATTTCTACCCCAGTGTTGGGGTTTATGACTCCTACGGTTGACGTAGTACGTTACCCCCTACTTGTCAATATTACCTCCATGAAGGATATTTTTCTTGACCATAGGTGGCCTTTTGATAGACAACCTTACGTTTGGGGTAGCTATTACCAACAACGGCACGTATGGTTCATTCCATACTTTAACACCTTACAGCTGCTTCCTTGCGGTTTTACGGCCTGTTACTTAACTGCCCGTACAGACATACGGTATTCGTTTTCTCCGCGCCCGTAGCCGTAGGCTCCTCGGTTTCAATGTTGTTACTATACGTAGTACGTTAACACTTTCTCCAGTCAACTTCTTAGACAAGTTTCGCTGTTGATAGGCGTGGCCTGGAGCTACGCGGTCCCGCAACTGCTACGGTTTTCGGACCCCGCTTGGGTGCCGTCGACTATGTTGTACGGCTCCGCGGTCTTACGATCCATGCCGTCTCACAGCTACATGCCCTTACACGGTTGACAGCCCTTCTTGTATACGTTTTATATTAACGGCCTGCCTTTTGTTTCGCTAGCCTTTGATTTTTGGTCAGTCGTTTTCAACAACCTTGCTCAGGGTCGGCAGTTTTTTCTGGACTGCGGATGGTGTCGTTCAGTCCTCCGCTTTACACGTTCAGTCGGTGGTCACCCCTTTGGTGGTGGTGCGGGTGCTCCCACCTGGGGTAAGGAACGAATTTTCACCCGTCAGATATCGCCGACGGGGCTTCTTGATCAAGGTCGGGGCACTTTTCTTGTGACCCCTTCTGTCGGAAACTTGGACGGGTACTTGACCTTTTTCGTCTCGGCGCAGGACGAACTTTGGCTGCTCCAGACCTTGCAGGCTTCACGTACGAGCCTCTGGTCAGGGACGATTTTTTGTCTCTTTCCTGGCTCCGGCGGACTGCATCTCAGTCCCGGAGCGCTTCGTTTGATGGTGTAGCCTCGGCCCGCCTTTCCTCGACGTAGCATGGCTTTTCTGAGGGGTTGTTCGCGCCCCTCCCGTTGTGGAGGTGGGCCCTTTCTCAAGCTTAGTTCCGTCATGCGCTCTGGGATAACTTGCAGCTGTCCACCAGGGTTTTTCCAGTGGGGTCTACGGTCTTTGACTCGCGACCACTGGTGAGTTCTGGGAGATCTCTTCGTAGTGTGTCATGTGACATTTTCCTCCGATAGATCATCCAGTGGCTTTCTTTTAAAGTAGTCTGAACTGTTCATAGAACGGCCGCGGTATGCACTCTGGTTCGGGGCATAACCTCTTTTCACGGGATCTCTCGTGCCGCCGTTCGGTTCGAGAAACCGGTTTTTCTCTTGTTTTTGGTCTGACTCACTTTTCGACGTTCGTGTTCCCCCGCTAACTTTAGCTCTTACGCGGTTATGCGCTAACGAATTTTTCCCTTGTCCGGGATTTCTTCAATTCGTTTTCGTTGGTACACGCTTCGTTCCCAATCGTAGTTTCCTCGCCGGTTCTGTCTCGTGGACGGATCCGGTGTGGCTTGGTTTTTTTTGTGGACACTTTGCTGTACTTGTGTCCAAACGCTCTTCCGGTTGGCTTGTTTTTCTGGGCTTTTCGCTCAGGTTCTTTCGAGGTTTGCCTCCGTTACTGTCAACGAATGGTGCCTTGTTCGGTTTGACTGTACCTCGCCGTGGTTTCCTATGTTTTAGTTCTTCCCACTCTTGAGGTCTTTCATCCTTCCGAGGTGAAGGAATTTCGTCCTTTAAACGGGATTCGGTTCGTGTGAGTTTTCGTACCAGCCATTAAAAAAAATGTGCGGCGATCTGAACTCCCTTCCTTCCTATCCTCGGTTGCAATCTGATTGCATATTATAGCATGGAAGGTAAGGTATAACTTGAAGTAAATTTACCCCGCTAAGCGTAGCGGGGATATTTACGAGAGTTATACTTACCTTCCATGCATCCCGCCCGCCTCCCCTCTCGTTCAGGCCTCGGTGGAATGTTGAGTGAGGTGGTACAGAGGTATTATGGAGGTCAGGGCTTGGCTGGTTACTGCGTTTTTAGGTTCGGTTAGAAGTGCGTTAGAATCAGGTCGTGTGACCAGATTGCATATTATAGCATGGAAGGTAAGTATAACTCTCGTAAATATCCCCGCTACGCTTAGCGGGGTAAATATATATATATACATATATATATATATATATACATATATATATATATACATATATATATATATATATATATATATATATATATATATATATATATATATATATATATATATATATATATATATATATATATATATATATATATATATATATATATATATATATATATATATATATATATATACATATATATATATATATATATATATAAATATGCCTATTCACTTGAACACAAAATATTGACAAAGGAAGGTAATTTTTTTTTTGTTGTAAGGTGATTTTGCTGTAAGTAACGTTACTAGTACAGTAGTACGTTACTAGTACGTTACTAGTACAGTAATACGTTACTAGTACAGTAGTACGTTACTAGTACAGTAGTACGTTACTAGTACAGTAGTACGTTTCTAGTACAGTAGCACGTTACTAGTACAGTAGTACGTTACTAGTACAGTAGCACGTTACTAGTACAGTAGTACGTTACTAGTACAGTAGTACGTTACTAGTACAGTAGTACGTTTCTAGTACAGTAGCACGTTACTAGTACAGTAGTACGTTACTAGTACAGTAGTACGTTACTAGTACAGTAGTGCGTTACTAGTACAGTAGTGCGTTACTAGTACAGTAGTACGTTACTAGTACGTTAGTAGTACGTTACTAGTACGTTACTAGTACAGTAGTACGTTACTAGTACCAGTAGTACGTTACTAGTACAGTGGTACGTTACTAGTACAGCAGTACGTTACTAGTACAGCAGTACGTTACTAGTACAGCAGTACGTTACTAGTACAGCAGTACGTTACTAGTACAGTAGTACGTTACTAGTACAGTAGCACGTTACTAGTACAGTAGCACGTTACTAGTACAGTAGCACGTTACTAGTACAGTAGCACGTTACTAGTACAGTAGCACGTTACTAGTACAGTAGTACGTTACTAGTACAGTAGTACGTTACTAGTACAGTGTAACGTTACTCGTACAGTACCAGTAGCACGTAAACAGTTTTCTTGAGACGAGATTTCTTCTTTAACAATCTAAAATCACATTGAAAACAAATCAGATGAAGTGCTGTGAAACTGAGAATTACATG
Organism: Chiridota heheva; assembly: GCA_020152595.1. Taxonomy (NCBI): domain Eukaryota; kingdom Metazoa; phylum Echinodermata; class Holothuroidea; order Apodida; family Chiridotidae; genus Chiridota; species Chiridota heheva. The sequence goes on from JAIGNY010001534.1 coordinate 19,817, forward strand.
CATTATTAGTTTCAAGAAAGAAACACATATAGAAACCAAAATAACAGAAGGAATAGATAAGGTTATTTGTTTTAGGTGGAAGCATAAGGGATTATCATTATTATTTTTATTTCTTATTTATTATCATTATTATTTATTTATTTATTTATTATTATTACTTTCTTCTTCTTTTTTTTTTTTTTTTTTTGGGTGGGGAGTTTCCGAATTCATATTTTTTGATGGGTTTTTGGTATCTTTTAGCTTTATTTTTATTATGCCACTCTTTATTTTTCCGCCCCACACCCGCACTTTTAGTAGGCATATCCCGCCTGTGGGTGGAAGGAGGAAACTCACCGCAGCTCTCTATATTTCTATTGTTCTCAACGTCCGCATTGCTATCACTCGGAAGGAGCCTCTGAAAGACTTCGGCAGTGACGTAACATAAATCAGGGTTGTCAGCTATATAAACATTGCCATTTTTAATCTCTTTAAGATTTTCTAGATTTGTTTTGTTGAGTGCTGTTCTAACTATAGCCAGAGCTGCAAATCTTTCACTGCAGAAAAAACAAAAGTGTTGGAGAAAAATGATACGGATTTGAATGATATTTTAAACTGATATTTGAATATCACACAAATTCAGCAAAATCACCGACAAAATTGATGACACAAAACACGTCTTATTCACATAACTTCGTAAGCGCATGCCACCCCTCCCCACACCCTATCCTCTCCCGGTCTTTTTTAAATATTGTTTATGTTGGCTGCAAAAAGTCATTATTGAGGAAGGCCATGGTTTTGTCATTTACTTTTGTCGGGATTGTAGTACCAGTCATTTATTATTTCAAAATGAAAGAAGATGGCCGAAAAGAAAGGGGGTATTTATCTTGAGTCTCAAGAATATTCGAACACACTTTTTGGTGCATGCATGGAATGGTACTAAAATCCTGCTCAAATTAATCTTAATTATTTTTTATGAATGCTTAAGTAATTTATTAATAGCACTTTACAAATATTATTGAAATTTTGTGAAATTTGGTAACATTTCCCGAAAATTAAAGAAAATGAAGGAAATTTCCCTGAAAATTGAAAGAATTCCCGAAAAGGATGAAATTTTGCGAAAATTGGTTGAGGGGTATTTCCGCGATTAGCAGCAACGTTTCATGGAAACTTATTTTACCAGTGCAATTTTTCCACTTGTAATCGGGCGAGTATTGGGACAGGGCCGGCCCACTAAGATGTAACAGATCAAGAGTAACTCTTCATTTCACAAGGAAAATAATTTCACATATATAAATTACAGCGGGAATGTATTGGTTGCGGCAAGTTATGAGAAACATGTGGAATCAAATTTGAATGTCAATCAGAACAAAAATGGAATGCCTGAAACAAAATGACTGGGGAGATGGGCTAGGGGGCAGGGGGAAAACATCCTATAGGAGGATTGTACCTTTCCGATTGCAAAGGATACTTCTTGCCGGTTGGGAGGTAGACTTGATCAATTATTGTCATAGAATTTAAAACTAAAGGAAACTTTGGAAAAATCATTGGAAGTTTTGATAAAATTTAGAAACATTAACAAAACAAAGATAATTGACAAACATTTCCTGAAAATTGACAATACATTTTCCGAAAATAAATGAAACTGAAGAAAATTTCCCCAACAATTGCAGCAGATTTCCCCATTATTAGCAACGTTTGATGGAAACTTAATTTACCAGTGGAGTATTTCTGCTTGTAAGTGGGATTTTTTGGGGGGTTTTTGCCCCCCTGAGAGGTGAACCCTTCCTACGCCCCAGTAGAAGACGGCAATTTGCTTACCCGTAAAGACTTCGACCGTGGATTTTTTCAAGATTCTCAAAAAATGGCGTAAGAATGTATGCATGATCGCCTGTGATAACGAGGTAGCCTGTTATCTCCTTTACAGTCTTGAACTGTTGAAGCATCTCCGCAGTAACAGGTGTATATCCTCCAAATATATCTCTGAAATGCAAAAATACAATCATGGCGCATCTGCAAAAACTGTGCTACTTTACGCAGAGGCTTGGAAAGCATTGGGTGGGGGTAAGGGGGGGAGACGATCCGCAGTTTTCAAACCATTGTAGTATATGTTAAATCCCAACTGAAAGTGGAAAACAGATATCCCCTGTGTCACGGAAATAACAGTCCTACTCACGACCAAACTGGAAGTTAACATCCTGGAAAAACAATGAATTAAGAAAAGCTTACCATAGAAGGTGGAACGCGATATGATAATGTTTCCATCAATTATGGTGCAGTTGGCCAGCGCCCTGTTGTCAAAATGTTCCGCATACAGTATGTCATCCCTATCTAAACGAAGACAACCTAGTAGAGAGTTTGTGAATAATATGTTTTTAATATAATCAAAGAAATGTATGGTTTTTACCTTTTTGATCATGCATACTATCAGGTGAGTTAGTCTGTTAGTAGACCCATTTTGACTGGGGTGTAAAATATCAGATTTACCGACGGCTTCAAAATAACATGTATCCCATTTAAAAAAGAAAAACCGCCTCCCTGATATGATTTGACCTTCCCAGCTTCATGCTTCAAACCTGTTTGGGAGGTAAAATTGAAAAATCATTTATATAAAATTGAAAAGACTGAAGTGGTAAAACTGAAGGAAAAACTGTTTAAAATATGGAATTTCCTAAGGAATTTAAAAACATATTTCTTCCGAAAATCAAAGAAAATTGCCCCAAAAGAAAATAAATTTTCCGAAAATGACGGTAATTTTCCGGGGAAACTGACACCTGAAAGGATTTAATTTTGGCATGTGCTTTCTTCCTGGTTGGGAGGTCAAATTTGTACGTTTTTTATATGAAATTGAAAAAGAAATTGGTGAAATTGAAGAAAAATCGTTTCAACTATTGGAAATAAATGAAGAATTTGGCAAATTGGTATCATTTCCTGAAATTAAAAAAACTTACCTGAAAATTGACAAACAAAATTCCGAAAATGAAGGAAATTTACTGAAAATGGAAAGAAATTTGGTCGAAAACGAAGAAAATTTCCGGAAAATGAGAAAAATTTCTAAAGAAAACTGATTCCAGACTGCCTGAGATCCTGAGAGGACTTCTCCTCGGTTGTATGCTTTCTTCCCGGTTGGAAGATCAAATTGGAAATTTCGGGAATAAAGTTGGTAACATTGAAAATATATTTGGTATGATCATTGGAAATTTTGGTAAAATTTGGCAGCATTTTTGTTCTGCTAAATGCATAATATCGTTTTATATTATTCTGCAGACTTCAGTGTCAGTGTTGTATAGAGCTGTACAGTATTTTGGCTAAAATGAGGAATGAACAAGTTTAATTTTGGTGTCCCGTGGAGAGGTTGGAAATATTTGCATTTGCGCAGTGCTGCCTTGCCCATTCCAATGCGTAAACGCACCTCCAGACTTTCATTAAAACTGTGATGGTAGTACCAAGATACCGAACCTTGCGCACAAGAGGAGATGGTACACCATTGCAAGTGTTAGCGTTATCCGGCATAGTGTTGAATGACCAGTAGTTCCGTCTTATCGGGGTGAATAAAGAGACCGTAATCCCTCGATGTGATTCCTAGAATGGAGAACATATCCTCAGCATTGTCCCGATTGAGGCTCGGTAGCACAGGATCATCAGCATAGCTGATCTCCACATCGGGTGCACGGATGTGAATTGTGAGTTCATACCACTCGCATCAAGAGACTCTGTGTATAAGCTGAATACAGTTGGTGACAATGGGCAGCCTTGGCGCACACCAACAGGCGTCTCCAACTCATCTGTTAATTGACCTTTCCGTCAACTCGCCGTTTGCATTTGCGTATAAAGACTCTCGATCAGTCGCAGAACGTCTTGTTCAACACCAGGATACATAACTTCTCCAACATAAGCTTGTGATTAACACTGTCAAATGCCTTCTTACAATCAATAAAAAGCAGGTGAAGAGGCCTCTTGTACTTCTAAAATTCCCTTGAGGAGGAATATTACGTCGGTTGACGGTCCCTTTGCCATCACTGAAACCACACTGTGTCTCGTTGATCTGAGAATTTGCAACAACTTTTAAACGTGACTGAATTAAGTTTAGAACTATCTTGCTAGCGTGGCTTATTGTCCTGAAGTTGCCCACAATTGTCATGGTCATTCTTTTTGTGGGGTGTTATGTAAGTGGGTTTTGGCATTGAGGAAGGCCACTTTCTTTCATAAGAGCATGAAGGATGCTGGGGTCACATGTGCAACTGTATTGGTGCTTTCAGCAGTCACATCATTACAACCGCAGCCTTGTTTTTCTTCAGATCACTGATAGCCTTTTAAGTCTGCTCTAGTGTTGGCAGTGTGTACTTTCCATTAATTAATAAGTGTAGAGGGCGCTGCTTATCGGAGTCAAAAAGAGAGTTTTAGCAACACAATCCCACCTCGCAATTCCTACCTCAATTGTCTGCAGCGTGTTACCATCAGCATCCTTTATAATAACCTGTAGGATGTAAGGTTTCTGTAATAACAGCTCTGCTGTATTGAGGAGTATTTTGCTGTCATGGGTCCTCTCTGCCTCATTCATTGTGGCAATCAGCTCCACAACCAGTTATTCAAATCTCTCTCTGTTAATACTTTCGCCAACCTCCGTAAGTTTCTTATAGAGCATTGGGTCAGATGTTCTCACCTTTTCTTCTCTGCAATCAGAGCCAGTGATTCGGGGCTGATAAGTTTGATTTGCTTAGTGAACTTTATCCCACAAACTGTGACTGTCTCTTCTTGGATTAATGTTGCAATGTCTTCAAGTCTGTCTCCCAATTTAACTTTACTTGCCACGGCCATCTGTAGTATATCAACTGTTTGGTCATTCTTCAGAGTTTCTATCTTGGGCCGTCTTGTGCGCGGTTTGTTGGCAGCTGGTCTCCTGAATTTTAGTTTCAGGTTGCATAGGATCACTCGGTGATCCGTGGCGAAGCAAGCACTCAAAGATCTACAGTCCAGCAGGTGGTTGTTATGTTCCTGAATCTTGGTCTATTCAAATATGATTACATTTCCGGCATGGAAGATTCAAGTCACTTTCTGTGCATGTCGTTTGGAAACCATGAGTGTGCTGCAGTTAGATTATTGGCCTAGCAGAAGTCAAATAGTCTACCACCACTGGCATTATGATCTCTAATAGCATGAGGTCCTACACTGGCAGTGCCATCTGGTCGCAAAATTTGCATTGAAGTCACCAAGTACCATCAGAATATCACGTGGTCACCAAGCATGCAGTTGGGTGTAGAAGGTGTCTAAAACTGACGTCTGCTTGAGCAGTGGGAGCGTAGATTGACACAAAGAGTAAGATGCCTTCATTAGCAACAATAAATGGAAAATAAAGCCATTTGTGCGCTTCTTAGCCTTAGGAC
>JAIGNY010001535.1:0-26623 GCA_020152595.1 Chiridota heheva
ATTTGACATTTCAGGTGCTTATTATGTTTTTAGATTTCAAATGGATCACTTTCTAAAAAAAAGGTTCTTCAATAATAATATTTTAAACATTTGTCAGCAATTTTGTATTTAAGTACATGAACTGTGACACAGAGAGAGAGAGAGGGGAGAGAGAGGGGGAGGTGGGTGGGCTCATTTTTAAAGTTTGAAAACATTTACACAAGTTTGTAGTAAACTATTGAAAACCTTTATTTTAGACAACCCATATTTTTTAAAGAGTGATGACAAACCTAACCATGTACAAACGTAAACCATAAAACATATTTCCATAATATGCGTTTTCATGATTTTGTGCTTTGCATATGGTGTATTATAGCTCTCTTTGACATGAATTTTGACTTGTATAATACACCTTACTATGCATTGCAACATACGTTTTTGCCCTTGAAATGTCAATTTTGCGAGAGCTTCCGGGGGCTTCGAACCCTGGACCCACAGGTTTCCCTAGCGTTATGGCAACCTATTATACTTATTACATATATATAACAAGGTAGGTCACCTTCTACCGCAATTTTCGAATTGTATATCAAATATTAAAAAAAAAAAAAATTTAACCACAGTATTTGTAATTTTTTTCTGATGAGATGTACAAACGATGAATTTTCTACCGACATTACTGTCATGACAATGTAAGTGCCCAACAATTTGCTGCAAACCAATTAAAGTGCTGCTTCTTCATGACGTCATCGCAACGTTTCTTTGGTTTGCAGCAAGTTGTTAGGCATTTACACTGTTTTCTCAGTCAAGAAGTACATACCGCTCTCAATGCTTGCCACTCTTGTTCATGCTTTTATTAGTTCGAGACTTGATTTTTGTAATAGCTTATTTGTTGGTTTACCAAATTATCAAATTCAACGTCTCCAGAAAATTCAAAACCATGCTGCTCGTCTGCTTTCATCCTGCACGAAATTCGACCATATCACTCCAATTCTGTTAAACCTTCATTGGCTACCTATTCAGTTTAGAATAAAATTCAAAATTCTCAAGTTCGCCCATAAATCTGTCTATAAATCCGGACCTTCTTACTTACATTTAAAAGTTTTTAACCCAATTCGTTTTACCAGACAGTCAACTGCTCCAACTCTTGTTTTACCAAAATTCAATTCTAAATCTGCTGGTCAAAGATCTTATTCTGTTGCTGCCTGTACCTTGTGGAATAATTTACCCGTTCAATTACGTGCAATTCACTGTTACAATGTTTTTAAATCTCAACTGAAAACCCACCTTTTTAAATGTGCTTATAATCTTTAGTCTTTGTTTTATGTATTGATTCATTGTGTATACTTTTTAGGTATTTCAGTAATTTGTACTTTTACTTTATTTGTTTTACTTCATTTGTTTATATTTCTTATTCAGCATGTTCAGCTTTTAATCTTTAGTTTAGCCTTTAAATTATGTATTGATTATTTGCGTATTTATATTTTAAGTTTTTCAATTTTTTGCTTTTAAATTTCTAGTTTTATACTTCATTTGTTTTTATATATCTTATCATTTACTTTACTTACTGTTCCGCGCTCCTGACGATTTAGTTCAAAGGGGCGCGCTATAAATATATGTGTATTATTATTTACACTGTCATGTCGGTAGAAAATCCATCGTTTGTACATCTCATCAGAAAAAAATTACAAATACTGTAGCCTATAAATGAAGAAGGGAGTCTCCAGCAAATGTGAGTTAAGTCAAAAAATGTAATGAAGATTCGCGTAGGGTCGAAAAAAGAAATTTCTATATACAATTTGAAAATCGCAGTAGGGGGTGACCTACCTTGTTATATATATATAATAAGCATATGATTGCCATAACACTAGGAACACCTGTGCCTGGATACCTACTGGGGCTGGACCCCACGCTGACAAGTCGAGCGCTTTGTACTTTCATTTTGTGTTTTGTATGTGACCAACCTTGTTATATATATTATAATGATAGGTTGCCATAACGCTAGGAACGCCTGTGCTAAATATCGTGTCGTTTTAATCATGGAGTTGTTTCAATTCAATCCCTGACCTATATACAGGGCTCACTGGCATATACAGGGCAAACTGTGGTCACCCTTTTAAAAATAGGAGTGGTATTAGCAATTCTCCAATCACTAGGAACAGCAGGAACAGCACCAACATCAAAGCACTTTGAAAAGATAATACTCGGGGGAACAGAAAGCTCAAACACTCACGTAAGACAGCCAGAGAAGGATGCATACCATCTGGACCGGGTGTTTTATGTATACCACTACGATAATCACGTTTGGAACTCTCCTTTTCTGCTAAAGAGCATGGAGTTAAAGAGGCACAAACTTTAAAATCGCACGTTCTGATGTTCTAAGCAGGGCGTGATGCCAGAGCTATGACAAAGTGACCTACCGTGATCTGGTGGTGATCAGAGCAAAGTACAGCACAGCACATACCGATACCGTATCTGGGGTGTGCGAGAGAATATTGGAAATTCCCTTCTGACGCAATCGACATAATCTTCAACCGGGTGTCTTTTTATGACGTCATAGCAGATTAGACGCTTTTAGAACAATGACGTAATTTTTGTTGATATTCTCGTAATATTGAACAATGACAGAATGAACACTCGCGCGGCTTGTAAACACACGTGGGTCTGTGGTCAATTGCGAGACGACTACGGGAGGTGAAGGCTGAACTTAGTGAATTAGTGTAAAACGGAACTAATTATTCTTAATATTTAGAGCGATGATGAAAGAGTCAAGTTCGGGGTCCTTTTTGTACCAGAATGTTATAGATTTGGGATATTTTGTGATGTTTTCCAAAAAGTACCATCTAATATATCTCGGATGAGAGTACTTTAGATAGGGGATCACCAGCGGTTTTGGTCTTTTTTTTTTTTAGGCCGATGTGATGAATCTGAATCGGTTAAGTCGGCAAAAATCCTTCAAGAGGACATGAACGCCAACCGAGCGTGAGGTGTTGTACATAAGGACATTTTAATGTCCCCCTCCCCTAAGTCACTATAATAATTGTCCTTCACCCTCCCCATTCAATATTGGCTATTGTTACTGTTTTTCCTGGAAATTTACGTTAAGAAAGGAATAAATTTAACATTGATAGGGAGGATAGGGGGTTACAATTCTCGAGAAAAAAATTAAAAAAACACAACACTATTACATATGAAGTTCTCAAAAAGCTGAAGTGTTTCAGCCGTTTTGTCCAAGATTGTAGGCCTAGGCCTACTCCCAATAAAAAATATATCCCATAATATTTCCTTCAACTTATGATGATCTGCAAGAATTTAAAGTGCAGTCACAAATGCTAAATTAACCCTGTTAACGGAACCCCCAAATAAATCCTATCACAGACCCCCATGAATCCCAAATCCTATCACCCCCTCCCTGAATCCCAAATCAGTCCCCCTCACCCAAATCACGAACCCCAAATCACGAACTACCCTAAATACCAAAACCATATGTCACTGACCCCCATTCACCCCCACCCCGTGGAATGGGGACTAATTATTAAGTATAGGGGCTAATTATTAAGTATAGCCTAATCTTAGACCCCAGATAGTCTAGGCCACTCTACTTCCATTCAACAACTTGAAAGTTCCAAGCACTTGTATGACACCTGATGAAATCACTCCACCTATTCAGTGCTGTCATGCAAAATAAATGGCACACTATTCATTTAATAGTACCTCAGACTCCATAACAAACGCTATTTAGAATTAGCTATTAGTCGTAGTTGTATAGTAAGCTTGCTGCCTATGGATACAACTAACTGGCCAACGCTAGTGCTACTGCTGTTACCGTGCGTAGGACCCGGAAAACAAACAATTAGATATTAACAAAGTAAAAGTTTTAGGATATCCCGCGGGAAATTTACAAAAACTTTAATCAGGTGATGTATCACTTGACGGTGTGCGCAGAATCATAGTGGCGTTTGCGTTATAATTTGCGACTTCAGTATACATCACTCTGTGTAAGCTGCCGTAAGAAGCAATGACGTCAAAAATCCATAAGGAAAAAAGACGTCAAAATGACGTCATAAAAAGACACCCGGTTGAAGATTCTGTCGATTGCCCTTCACTCTGTGTAAGCTGCCGTAAGAAGCAATGACGTCAAAAATCCATAAGTAAAAAAGACGTCAAAATGACGTCATAAAAAGACACCCGGTTGAAGATTCTGTCGATTGCCCTTCTGACAGACCTTAACGCGCATGTCATAACGTACCGTACAGGTGTAACGTGCTAAGCTGAAGACCGTGCCAATCTGAGTTAAATCGGATAATCCGTAGATTATTTTTCTACGGGGTCGTCAACGTGCCACAGTGTTTAAATTTCGGTTTAGCTTCGTGGTTAAGACTGCAAGATGAAATGATTTTTGTTCTTGTTATTTTTGTTGTTTGATTGTAAGTTTAATTGTATTCTTTCTTGGAGGGGAGGAGGAGGGGAGGGGAAGGAGGTAGGTAGGGAGGGAGGGAGGAAGGAAGGAAGGGAGGGTAAAAAGAAATCCCGGTGATAAACCGAAAAAATGCACTGGTAAATGAAGTTCCCATCAAAAGTTGCTGCTATTCCCCGTGCTAATCAGGAATCATCAATGATTCTAGAATATTATGGACAATTTTTTCTTCTTTTTTTTCGAAAAATATCGTTTGAAATTTTGTGCTAGTTCTTGGGAATTTTTGAACAGTTTGCGGACAATTTGGGCAAATTTTCCGTTAAAGTTTGACCATTTTTTGAGACATCATAAGTTTAACCAAGCCTTAGCCAATTTTCAGGAAAGTTTGACCAAATTTTGGAAATTTGTATTACATTTTTTAACTTTATTTTATGTTAAATTTTTTGAAATTTCGCTTCCTATCCCGGAAGAAAGTATGCAACCGAGGTGAAATCACGGCGGAACTGTATCCTGCCCCCCTCCCCCTTCTCCCCTCCCTTCCGCTTTTATGCGTCTCTGCCTAACAGATAGCCATATTTTAGTGGGGGGCGCACAATCTATTTGGTAGATCCCATAGGGAAAGACCTTCTTTTTTTTTTTTTAGGTTTGTAAAAGTTGGGCAGATTTGAGCTGTTTCTTTGCACAGTATTTTAAAAGTACGTGGCTACCTAACAGGATACGTACGGAAAGGGTGCACAGGGCATACCGCAACATGCATACCTGTATATAGGTGCAGTGTGTATATTAGTGCGCTGGATTAGCAAGTGGGTCGGTTTACCTCACTGAGGCTTGGACCTTTCCGCGGAAGGTGGGGGAATATGCTGATATCAGGGAAATTGGTGTATTGGTGGAGATATTGTGGTGGGGGAACGCATTGGATTGTGTCTGGGTTGTAATGTAGATTAATTTGAAATGGTCGAAAAGCTCGGTTCGAATGTTGAGTGATGTTGGTAAGACATGGCCGTACTGTGACCCTATGTTTTTTTCTAATAATATTCACTTATTAAGGAAATGTCAAGTTTAGACTAATGCGAAAATCGCGCCGTATCAAAACTAACAGCACGCGGTAATGTAGACTTTCAATTTTATATAGAACAAGCAAAAATCCCCCTTCCCCGTCAAAAGTGGCGCCCTCACATCCGCACGGGCTGACCTCTTGCTAATCCCATAGCGTTACGCCATGCCGATGTGAGGTAGGCCAATTAGGTCTAATTAATGATGCAATCTTTAGATTTTTGGGGATTGAGAGTTTAGCCTCTGTCCTTCCCTTCACACCGAGGTAAAAAAGGGGCAAATTTTTACCATCTTCGTAGCCAAAGGGGCGTCCCTCACATCCGCACGGCTAGGGGTGGCTCGAGACACTGGCCGTGCGGATGTGAGGTTGGCCAATTAGATTCCCCTATTCATTAAAAGTTATAAAAAAAAAATCATAGACGGTAGCTTGGGTCCCTCTCCCACCCTGCCGTGAGTGTTGGGGCAAAAATCCCCTCTTTCACCGTCAAAAATGGCGCCCAACATTTATCAAATTTCTCAATATTTTTACCAAATTTGATTGTAAACAATTGTCAATGTTGCAGCACAACCGGGCAAGAAGTTATCACTGCATGGGACCGTTTTCCCCTCCCATACTTTCTACGCATCTTCCCCCACCCCTCTCCAACACGCACCTTGGAACTATATTGTCTATAGCTAAACCACTGTGGTAAAACAAGAGTCAGGGCTAAAATTAAAGCCATCAGGCATATCATTAAAATTAATCAGAAATTTGGCTCCTTCCCCCACCCCCACTCACCCCATCTCTGAAAAAAGCTTTTGGTGTTTGGTTATAGCACAAGATGGCATAACTTTGTGTCAAATCTACGTTTCTCGTGATCTACAAAATTGCTTTAAAATGTATAAAATCTATGTGGTGAAGCCCTGGTAGTCAGGGGACGAAGTCACTGGAAGCCCAATAAGTTTCTCGTGATTTTGACAGCAGATAAATATGTAAATGGTAATTGTCAACTTGTTGAATTCACCTGGTAAGTGCCCAGGGGCGCAGCCCTTCAAGCTTGGCGTTTTTTGGGCTTGATTTAGAATCAGAAATCCATTATAATTGTGTCAATTCCACACTTGAAATCCCATTTGCTACAATATGTGTCTTCAGTTGGGGTGCAGGGATGATTTTCATGTTCTTGATGTACATAGGCACATGGGCAGATGGGGGACGTTTGAATTGTGAGAGGAAGATTTTTCAACGTTATGGCTCGCATGGGCAACCATACACACTGAGGAGTGCTAGTCAACCTGTATGGCACGAACAGACGGAACGAATTGTCTGCCCATTGAAACATATAATAAAAGTGTCGACAGAAAGGAAGGCGTATTTATCATAGCTCTCGTTTTCATGTAAATTTTACAAAAAAAATTAGTAAACATCTTGGCAAATGTTTCAAATATTCATTGACCTGTTTTGCCTTAAAGTGATACAATTTAACAATATGTGAATCTTATCTATAAAATTTCTATGGAGTATTGCATTGTCATGATCCATGCATTAAATTCCCGTAATGCATGGCTTTAAGAATTTGGTTTAGTCCATTTCTAAAACAGGTGAATATCTAATCAAAGCGAAAAAAATGTTTATAAACTTTTCTCGTTTTTCATTTTAAACAATCTAACACCGAAATTGTATGAAAAGATTAATTTCGGCATCGTGTTTATATCCGTAATTAATGCACAGTTCAAAGGATTTTGGCCCGAGTAGAATGACTTGACTATATGCAAATGATCACTCCGCCTCAACATTAATCTTAAAGTAACTAATGGACATAACTTTGTTCGTTGGAGTAGCTCTCCACTTGGGTCAAGTGGTCAGATATCTTTGCTGAATACTGATTTTCAAGTCTCTCAAAAATTGCGATCTCAGTTTTCGCTTAAATGACAAAACAAACAATAAACATGTTGTCTGGTTTGCTGACATCTTTTATTGCCAAACAGAAATAAATTGATCAATAGGCCTATGAATAATGAATTTTGTAAAAATGTATAATGACGTCCTTTTTATGAAAATATTTAATCATATCTTTCATTGTAAGAAGCTTTTTGAGACCAGATTCCACAATAATGAGAAGGGATGACATAACCATATTCACCAATATCCATCATCTAAGATTTTGTTTGAGTAACTGGACTATTGGCCAGTATATGTCCATACCTCTCATTTTCATGGAAACTCGTCAGTATATAAGAACTGCCCATACGTTATTATTTATGAAATTATGGGACCAAATGCCATAATTACGTGAAATATTGACATCATGTAAATGAAATAGAGGAAAAGGAAAAAAGTGCACAGGTAAAACATAATCTGCTTATCTGGGAATGTGGATAAAATCCCCATTGGACTGGTTTTTCTTCAGGGGTTATGATGTAAATTCCTCTCCTTGGGATCTAGAGTTGCAGCATATTTCAGAGCTTCTATGTAAGTATTAATGTTAGTCAATCAGCTCATCACTACCTTCATTAGTCATCTGCAGGCCTATCAGGTATAATTGAATAAACAATAGTCATGATGAAGCACCAGATCTATATACATCAAAGAGGCTGTAGTTGAAGGATCTTACAGTTCAAACAGAAGAGTAGTATGCAGGTTATAATCCAAATTGAGCTTCGAAAGTAAGAAGAAAAACATAAATATTGTCTTGGATTTGCACTTATGGCATAGAGGCAGTGGTTCCAAGCACAAATTTAGCTTCCTATCTTAGGTTGCATGACCCATCACATGTGAAAAGTGTGAAGTCTAATGCAGAATGATGCCACAAATAACAAATATTTTTTTACAACCACAAATGTTGCACATTATAAAGATAATGAGGTACAAAATCAAAAGCACTTTGCAGGGTGCCCTCTATTTTTGTCATTTGTTTCCTTTTAAGTTATACCAACCATATTGAACTGAAATTTTACAAAGTGGTAAACTGTGTCAGCTGATACAAATTCAGATAAAAACAATGCATGAGCAGAAGAATATACAGCACCCTCTATTGAGATACAAATCTCAAATATTGAGATACAAATATTAAACATTGAGATACAAATATATATCAAATAATGAGATACAAATCTCAAAAATTGAGGGCGCCATCCATTTTTTATTTTCTGTCATTTCTGAAGTTATATCAACCAAACTGAATTAAATTTTGGCAGGGTAGTACAATGTATGAATGTATTTAAATAGGCAATATACACTTCCCGACGGTCAAAGCCAAAACTGAAAATACAGAAACCAACTTCAATTAATTACCTAGTCATTTCATTTTGGTAGAGCCAGGGTAAAGTGATCCAAATCTGAACAACATATCTGATATATTTCATTTAACATTTTTGACTGACAATTCATCATTAACAATTTTCCAGCTGCATTCAGTGGGGAAAGGCACACCCAGTGTTAATGTGAAGCTCCAATTGTGAATCCACTTGTGAATACCTGATAAGTAGTAAAGATTGAAAATGGGAGAATGCATGTTGAATTACTTTGGTTATTTTTCCAAAATATATTAAGTAGAGTCATATAACACATTTATTGATATCAGAGCCAATATAACAGGTCCAAGATTCAAGTTCACTGATCATTTAATAATGTAACAATTTGCTTTATTTTCTAAAGTCCCAAGTGAAATATTTGACAACTCATCTATTTTGCTAAGTTAATTTTAATCCACAAACATATTTCTCAGCCATCACCCCCTCCCTCCCACCTGGTATGTAAATTTGACCTCCCTAATTCTAAATTATTTCACTGTGGCACACTGCTGCCACTTAGGCATCTTTGTTTGGGGAATGACAAATTAAGATCTATTTGCAACACAAAACTTGTTGTATCTGGCTATGTTGACAGTCTGTGTTTATTTTGTCCATAAAACCTGCAAGTAACAACTCTACTGAACTATCCAATTACCATCCATTTCAAAGTCTTCCCAAGATGTGGAGCACTTGACAAAGCTTCTTTTCTGTGTTTCTTTGCACTTTATTGGTTTTTCCCTTTTGGAATAAGATCCACATCTTAAACGGAAGGATCGTCTTATCTTCTTTTTAGGCTGTTAAAATGAAGCATCTCGCTGATCTTATACGTTTTTCAAAAATTATGTTACAATCATGTGAGCTGTAAATAGACTAAGCTAAACATTTCAATAATAACAAACACAACAAAGTACAGTGTACTTGTATATAAATCCAAGATAAGACACTGAAAGTATCATATCAAATATTATATTGTTCTATTCCTGTGAAAATTAAGTCATAATTAAAATAAAATGAGTTGTTATGAAATGACATTGCTGTTCTTCAATATCAAATAATTTATCTTATCATGTTCGTTTTTCCCAGCAATTTATAACCCACTCAAAATTTCACATTCTAGGTTTATCTCCTGTTATGTTGCTATGTTTGTTTATGAAAAGGTATAATGCCACAATTATTGAAAAATCCTGCTCTAAATTGAAATTAAAACACACAGAAAGAATCAAGTCAGACTATACCTCTTTTTCGAAGGGCTTTCACTTGGGCAGGACTTGAACCCACATCCCTTACCCAAAGGCAAGTGTTCTACCATTGAACCACCAAGTGTGAAAGTCAAGCCCCAAGAAAGTTGGTACTCTCCTCCAACAGCTAAACAACGTTCTTCAATGACAAGTTTTTAGTACATTAAAAGTATTGAAAAAGATGTAGGGTTAAATTTAATACATTAGTTATAGAAACTCTGCCTATTATATGAAATTAAATAAATAATATTTTCTCACAGCTTGTAAAAACCACCATGTTTCTTTTACTGTTGCCCTTTTGAAATGGTCTTGGTGCTCAGTTTTAATGACCAGACAAGTTAATAAGAAAAGAAAGCTATTTTAACCTTATCATTTAGCAAGTTTTTTCTTTATTCAACATTGACAACTATAGGTACACTATTTGTTTTTTTTTCTTCATAATTTTATTTGAAACTATTTAAAAAGTTTTGCAGCCTTCAACCCCAGAATGAAGAAATTCAGGGCCACTGCCTTGTAATGATAAAGGGATAGGCTGTTTGCAAAAAAATACTTCATAATTACCTCCACCAACGACTTGAACAGGGGAAGGGCAGAAATTGAGGGGTTTAGCAAACGGCCCTGAATATTAATGGTGCAGTACTGTAGATCTTCACACTATGCAACCATATCCCATTGACCTGAATTCCATAATATATAAATAACCTTACCATGGCATACTGTAATTGTTTGTTCATTCAAGTCACCTTTTTCAAATACTGAAATAACAAACTGCAAACTAATTAACTTTGATTTGGAATTATGATGGCCGAGAATATAATTAATTTTAGATATTGTCTCCAACTTACAGTATTGCCTTCTTCCTTTAAAATGTACTTCTTTGTAATTCTTATATTTATAGTTACAAAACAAAGACAATGCATATTTTACATACCAAATCTACAACTGAAGACACTCAACAATATCAGCCGCTCTAGTTTATGTGCTTTATACAGTATGTTTGTGCTTATTTCAACTTTTGTTTGTAAACAGGACTGCTTCTTCTAGATTAAGGATAAGTTTGAGGATTTAGATTTGCATTAGGTCTTAGAAGATAAGGTCAAAATAAGACACAATCTTGGCAATTACTAGAGGTAGGTGCCACAACATATTTGTCACTTTAACAAGTATTATGCCCCCCATTTTACTGAAGGTACATGCCATGACTTGATTATATTGTTAATAAAGACTGCGTACAGCTTCTATTGACATCCAATTTGATGAATTATATGACACCTTATGTCTCATACAACCCCACAGTATGTCCTATATGCCATCCTACCACATACACGTCTCAGCCAATGACCCATATTACAGTTACAGTTTCTACAACAAACAGGGGACTTATGCATTAGGATACTGATAGTCTTATCCAATATAAAAATGCACTGTATCCTACATTCATGCTTGTGTATCATACCAGTGAGAGCAATGATTATTTGTTATCAGAAGATAGAAGATATTTACCATGCTAAATTCTCAATCACTCAATATGACAATCGAAAGGTATCCTCCCATAAATAAATCTAGAAGTGAAATCTGTGATGCTATCGGTAACTCATGAAGGTCCATACATTCAGTCCAACAACTGTGTGATCATACTGTAGATCGAAGATTCCTCGTGCTTAATAGAGAAAATTGAAAATTAGAAGTGACGTTACCAGCATAAGGCGTTCACTCTGAATGTATTTATGGGACAATACATCTCCTTTAACGTAAAGAATGAAATACTGCTTTTATTTTAATTCTGTAATAAGCATGAAAATTCAGTTGTCAGTCAATTTTGCACATGACAGTAAGTAAAGACTCACCTTGTCCATGGGTGTAGGAGTGAGTCGAACAATTGTCAATTGCATTACCAGCTGTAACTTTATAATATCCGGCCAATAGCATACCTTGAAGTGGAGGTCAGAGAACACAGTCACACAGTCAAAACAGGTTATTGAAGACCTTTAGTATTGTGTTCCCTTGATGTCGGAGTAGGCTATGGGGAGAACGGGATTTAAACGCACTTGAAATACATTACGTGAAGGAATAACATTAGAAGTGATTTCTAGGTACGGCTAGATCTAATTCTATAAGTATTTTCCCCTGGAAGTCAGAATACTCGATGAAAGACATAATTGATTGTAAATGGATGTCGGAGTACACAGAGATGAAATAAAATATATCAAATGTGACCAAAGGTCTATATTTTGTGTGAACCTGGATATTGGGGTACACAAAAGTACTGTATGAATCTTATAGTTTAATGACTTTGACCTTTTGCTGAGAAAGAAAGTAGTCCGAAGTTCTTGTAACCAATTTTTCTCCTACTTCGACAAAAGTTTACATAAAATTCAACATTTTGCCTGTTAATTTGAGAAATTTAAAAAAAACTGGCTATATCCAACCACTTCTAATATGTTACATGTACCTACCTTAGCAAAGTTGGAAATCTTTTGTACGATTACCAATTGTTAATTAAACTCCATTTTCACTAATAAGATACCCCATAAATAATTGTGCAGTTTACAATAATAATTTTGAAGTTTATTATGATCAGAATTGCTGAACGGACTTAAACGTTTTTATACTGGTACACCTGCTGTAATTAGTCATGGAAAGTTTCAATTGACCAAAATTGTGATAGGTCCTAGCCTAGGTCTACATTTTTACCAAAATGTCAACAAATCAACACCACATATTGACAAATTCTAACCAAAACCAACAATGACTCATTGTTTCAAAACATTTGAGAATAAGGTGCAATATTAATTACACCTAGTGAATATTTTGTTTTCAGTTTGAAACAAAATGCAAATTTGTGCTTTAAGTGAGGTGGTTGGAATTCAGGCCTAGTATTATCCTACAGGAATTCCCATCCTACAGCCCATAGAAGAACGTTTGTTTTCTCCCTGCCGGAGATTTACGCCATAATTTTTGTAAACCTTGCTATATGTATCAGTTTTGTTCATACCACTATAATTTGAATATTAAAGAAAACGTATTCATATTTACACATATAACAAGTATAGGCACAATTGCAGAATCAAATGCATCTTTGAAATTACTTATTCAGTAGACCTACAGTGTACGACTCTAAAATCATACTACAGTAGTTGTACTCCACCACTACGACTCCAAACTGGAAAGAGAAAATATAGGCATACAACAACATCAATGTTGTGTCATTTAAAATAAAAGGCATAACGACTACAACTCCACACAGGCAAAAAAAGTCAGTCAGACTAAGACTCCAAACTTAGAGGAAAAAAAAAATTACTAGCTTAGGACTCCAACCAACAAACTTAGAAAACAGCAATGAATGAATGTTTCGTTCTTTAAAAATTCCCAAACAATGAAGCACCAGCAAAACTTACATGACACTCTCATTCAAAAGAGAGAATTAACCACTAAGATTATGGACTACAACATTTTTTGACCACTACAAAAGATTTAGAGGTATAGCTCCAAAATTGGAAAGGATTCTGCAAATAGGCCTAGGCTAGTAAGCCTACACCTCAATACACTGCTGTTGCAAAATTATGAAATCACCAAAACAACAAACTTTTTACTTCTGATGGCTACCAACTTCTCTCCTTACTGTACCTTGTAAACACAAAAGTATTATGTCCTCGGTATTAAGGAGATGTTTCCAAATGTATTAAAAAAGGTTATTTTCTGGAAATTTTGGCTCCGTGGTCTTTTCCAGTAAAATTCGTGCGTAGAACTGAATTTTTTAAGCTGAGGATTGTTATGTGTACGCAAGTGAACAAAAGTTAGAGAAAGAGCAACACGGGCGAGGAACTTTTACAGGCGATTTTGATGGGAGTATATAAAGCGCAGGAATTGGATTGTACTGTTTGAGTGTTGCAATTCCATCGCGTATAACGCCATAGGCGCTATGCGTACATATTGTAACGCCCCAGGGCGAAGAACCAACGACTCTCACGACCGAGCGGTGGCATGAGTAATCGAGCAGCTGGAGGCCACTCGATATCAGAGCAGAGCCTAAGAAATAAGCTCCGAAATATAAGTACTAGATATTCAAACTCAGCTGAAAACCAAGATAACAAGGTAAAATTCCTGGGGCAGGGGTCCACTAACCCAAGGGACCTAGGCGACAGCCCTAAACTAAATGAGGCGACACACTTAGAATTATTGAATAAAGATAAAGGCAGTATCAAACAGTTGACAAAATCCATGTCTATATATAATCTTTTATAACTGAATAAACTGATTATTCTCTTAGAATAAACATAACAACTAACATGGTACACATCTTGCATGGACTTACAAACTTAAACTTAAATTACTTTAACTTAAATAATGAACAATTGAATATAACCCAGATTCACTACCAGGTTTTAAGCGGCGGCGCATATATGATGCGGCGTGTGCGTGCAAATGATGCAAAAAAAAGCGAAAGCGGTGTCAAGAGTGCGAGGAAGCATCACTTTCGTAAAACAATATTTAGCACCAAACACGTTTATAAATTAACTTAACTAGATATAACAGAACTAAATACATACCAAGCGAGTGAGAGGTACAGCGGCGTTAACGGAACCGAGCACCACCCCCAGGTTGCTTAATAAATGACCGTTCAACAGTCGAACCTATATCATGACCCCACCCTTTTTCAAATACTGAAAAACTACACCCCAACCCCCCGAAGAGCCATGAAAAGTCGCTCTTCCAACCAACCCCTTACTAATATAAACAAACCCCACAAACAGTCCGTAAAAACAAGGGTCAATTACAAGAAATTTTAATGCGCCCTGTAAATTGGTGCTCGCCTCCGGACTCACTAACACATAGAAATAAATATACTACAGACCTGTACCGGCTGACAACATAATACCTTTCCTCGCTGGTAAATCACTTCCTTTAGCTATCAAACTCCTATAAAATACATGATAAGTAGTGAATATATTCACCACTTACTTAACGAACCCTACACCACACGAAACCAGAATAATGAGTGTCTTAATCAACTTAAATTGCTCTACAAGAAAACTCTAACAAACATCCAAAGTATGCTAGGTATGACGGATAACACAGGGCACAAGCAGCAACAAACCCTGTAATAAAAGAAACAAAAGAGAGATTAGCATGATGTGCACAATAACAAACCTAGCTTCCCGCGTAAATAGATATGTGCTGGTAAAGCATGCGACCCATTGGCTAAAAACTTATTGAACTGCCTAAGAATGCCAAAGGAGGTCAACCTGCACTCGGGGTTATAATCCCGACAAAATGTGTGGACATACACACAACAAAGCTCTATCACAATCGAAGTACTACTGGGTAAAACCTTGTGACAAAATGCGGGGCGTCACACTGCTCCCATCTTTCCCAAAGGGCGTCCCCGACGTCCAGTTAACAAACACTGCCCTAAGTAACTACCTAAGCACATGTTCGACATAACTAACTAGACACATGTTGCACATAACACATGTTCCTCAAAGTTAATGAAACCACACATATACCAACACCAAGGAGACAACTTCAACTTCCCGGGTAAGCGAGCGTCACCTAATACATAACAAGAGTTCAGTCAATAACCACATCCTATAAAGGGTACTCTCCAACCGGATACACATCGTATAACTGTTCACCTTCCAGCCGTAAAACAACGAAAGTTCACATCTACATCACTTTTATCAATTCATAAAAACTGTCCTCTTTCAACTAACATAAGAGTTCTTTTCCACATATAAACTGTCCATTTCATACATATCGCACTAGCTAGCTGGCCAGCCTAACTAATACTGTTCATAATCCTGCATCCAAGCAGGGGTCGCCGCCTCCGCGTGAAGGTTCTGGGCGGTGCCCCTCATCATCATCGACTACCTCATCGCTCATCTCATCTCCATCTATAGGATCTTGCCTATCCAAAATATTGTGGTCATTTCCATTATCAGAGCAGCGTCCCGCTCTCCTGTATTACTACTTTCATCAACATTCTGTACCTCTATCACTTCATCTGGAGACTCATATTTCTTGAGCCTGTCAATATGTACGAATTTGAGTTTTTGTGAGTTCTCTGGTCTGATGCGGTATAGGCAATCTGACAGTTTTTGACTACCACAAAGGGTCCATTCCACTTTAACTGTAGTTTCGGTGACAAACCTTTCTTTTGAATAGTTTCTTTGCCATACCTTATCACCAGCTGCATACGGGGGGCGACTTTAAAGATCTGGCGTCATAGTGCCGTTTTTGGCGATTCTGACCATGCTGTGCTTTGTCACGCGCTACACTGTAGGCCTTTTCACAGCGATCAGCAAACTTGGCAACGTACTCAGATGTCGTAGTGGCCGTTTTTCTTGGAGCAGGAGGACCAATCATCAGTTCTACTGGAAGAGTTGTTTCGTCCCAGCATGAGTAGATTTGGAGAGTACCCAGTGGTTTCCTGTGGACTGGAGCGAAAAGCCATTAATACAAGAGGAACATGTAAATCCCAATCTTTCTGATTTTCATGAACATACACAGAAAGCATCTGTTCTAATGTGCGGTTAAACCTCTCTACAAGACCATCTGACTGGGGTCTGTATGCAGTGGTACGAGTTTTCTCAATACCTAATAAATTACAAAGCTCCTAAACAATGCCGATTGAAATTGGAACCCTGATCAGTATGTAAGGTCTGTGGAACGCTTAAGCGGCCAACAAAATCTAAAAACACAGAAGCTACTGTCTGAGCCTCTTGATTGGGTATTGGATAGGCTTCAGTCCATCGGGTAAAATAATCAGCTATTACCACAATATACTTATTCCCATTGTAAGTTTCTGGCAAAGGGCCTAGGATATCCATGGCAACTCGCTGCATGGGTTCCCCAATCTTAACAACCTTCATTTGCGCTCTGGCATGAGGACTGGGCGCCTTGCGCCATGAGCGCACAATTCACATTTACGACACCAACTCTCTACTTCTCTCTTCATACCAAACCAATAATACCGGCTGAGTAACTTGCCCGTGTCTTCTTTTGACCCAAATGCCCTGCAGTAGGAGAACTGTGAAGCTCAGACAGAATATCTTTCCTCAGTATTTGAGGCACCACCATTAAGTCTCTGTCTTGGGAGCCACTATCAGACAACCAACGCCTATACAGTACACCCTCATGAATAACTAACAAATCCCACTGGGCCCAATAAGCCTTCACTACTCTACCAAGACCACTAACCTTCTCCCAACGGGTCGAGTTCCTTCCTCCATCCATTTCAGAACCACACCAATATGCTTGTCCTGCAATTGGTGCTCCTGAGCTGATCATTAGAGTAACTCCCTACCCAGTTGCTAACAGTCCCAACCAAACTATATGGCTGAGCACTAGTGCCCTGTGGACTAATGACTCCGCACTCCCCCCTGGACAAAGCATCAGCATTACCATGTGCCCTGCCTGGCCTAGTCTCTATGTCGAAGTCATAAGTTCCCAAAATCTCTAACCACCGAGCTACTTGACCCTCAGGTGATTTAAAGTTATACAGCCACCGGAGAGAACCATGATCAGTGCGCAATAAAAACTTCTTCCCATATAAATAGGGTCGAAAATGTTTGATAAATGTAACAACTGCTAATAATTCTCTTGGGTCACGGAATATTTCCGTTCACTACAACTAAAGGGTGCGGCTTGCAAAAGCCACTGGGTGTTCATAACCCTCATGTACCTGTGACAACACTGCGCCAATTGCTTTATCACTTGCATCAGTATCAAGAATGAAAATTTGGTCAAAATTAGGATACGCTAAGGTCGGCGCCGTGACCAGCTTAGATTTCAAAATCTGAAAACTCTCCTTACATTTAGAACTCCATATGAAATTCTCATTTTTTTTTGTTAAAGCGTGGAGAGGGCTAGCAATCTCCGCAAAATGGTGAATAAATTTACGATAATATGAACAAAGCCCTAAGAAACCTCGTAATTGTTTAAGGTTGGTAGGCGTAGCCCAATCAGAAACTGCTTTAATCTTGTCGGGGTCTGTGCGAATACCCTGCTCAGTAACAACATGGCCTAGATACTTGACCTCTGCTTTGCAAAGCTCACACTTAGAAGGTTTGAGTTTCAACCCTGCATTACGCAGTCTACCGAACACCTCTCTTAGTCGCTTAATGTGTTCCTCAAAGTTATTCGCATAGATTATAATATCGTCAATATAGATCAAGCATATTTCCCAATGAAGACCTCTGAGTACCTGCTCCATGAGCCTTTGAAACGTGGCGGGGGCATTGCATAAGCCAAACGGCATTACATTAAATTCATAAAGACCACTACCCATGGAAAACGCTGTTTTACCCTTATCCTTAGGATCCATCTCCATGCACCTGCCAATACCCACTCTTTAAATCTAATGTCGAGAACCACTTGGAGCCCGACAAAGCATCTAGACTATCATCGATCCTAGGAAGTGGAAAAGCATCTTTCCTAGTGACATTGTTCATCTTCCGATAATCTATACAAAACCGTAAATTACCGTCCTTCTTCTTAACCAAAACTACATGAGAAGCCCACGCACTATCTGAAGGAGAAACTACGCCTTGTTTCAACATGTTTTCCAATTCTTTTTGAGCCTCTAATTTACTGTGAAAGGGAAGCCTATGTGGATTCTGTCGTGATCATCACCAGTATCAATAGTATGCTTCACCACCCCAGTACTACCCAAAGGATCACCACTACAAGCAAACATATCCCTATTCTCCTGCAAAAGTTTACGCAATAAGATCAATTCACTATCAGAAACATGACCTCTACTCTTATCTAGTAACTTTTCCAAATCAGGAGGTAAATCTAACTCACTACACCCTACGCCAGACGTATTTGCATCAACTATACCACAAATAGGAGATACTACACCCACATGAGTACCTTTGTATAAAGTCAGTGGGGCGGCCGTTGGATTGAAAAGTCAAATTGGAACTGTGCCCCTAGTTGTGTCCACTAAAGCACGACCTATTACTACCTGTCGATGCTCGGTTACACTAGACTCAGCTTCCAAAAGACCAGTCCCACCCTCAGATGAGAAGAACTCCCCATACTTGAATTCTATATGACCTTCAACAATAATCTCTGACTCCGCAGGGATTCTAACGTTTTGTGCTAAAGCTACCTTATATGACTGATCTGAAGTAATCTCCTTAAGTGGCACGACCTGCTGTATTCTACCAATGCACATAAATGGCTTACTTTCCAAATGGATAGCACATTCATACTTTTGAAGAAAATCGGCACCTAAAATACCAGAAATCGAAATATTTGCTACTACAACCTGTACCGGAACCAAAGCCTGCAACCTAAAAATTAAATCGCATTTACCTTTGACTTGGAGGCCTACCATCTACACCTGCCAAAGTGGTGTCAACCCTCGACAACGTCGGTATAGGATACTAAGTTGCCTCCAAACATGGGCACTAATCATAGTGGTACTGGCACCAGTATCTACTAAAAAAGGAATTATTGTGTTCTGAATCTGAACATCTACATACTTAGCTCCAGACTGTTTAAAAGTCACTTCATTCAGCTCTGTACTGATAGGAAGGGCTCTTTCATATTCGGTCGAGGGCGCCCGGCATGCTCAACCGAACTTAGTTTCCCATCCCCTGACCATTATCTCTAGCCGGACAGAAGCGACTAATATGTCCCCACTGCTGACAATGCCAACACTGTCGGGAAGCCGGCCTACTTGGATTAATTGACTGAGCTTCAAATGGTCTTTGCATCTGTTGCAAAGCCTGCATTGATTTAACATTCTCTTCCATGACCTTTCCTAATTGCGTTTCTAGCCTTTGTAACCTATGGGTTAGATCCTCAACTATATCATCCGTGATGTAACAGCACAGGCCAGCCGACGGATTTCACAATCCCCTCCGCTTGATCAATGGCCTCTATTTCTATAGCCAATGCCAGGGCCTCATTTAAACTTTTTGGTCTACCCCTCCTTATGGCAACTCTAATATCTCTATCCTTGATGGCCCCTATGAAAAAATCTAAAGCTAACTCGTCCTGAGCCTGGGTACATACTGTAGGATAGGCATCCACTACATCCCTCCTTATAGATGAACACATTGAGGATAGACCTTCACCCTCAACACGCACCCTGGACCTTAATCTAGCTCCCTTACTACTGACTAGGGCCTCTGGTTTAAAGAAAGCGAGAGCACCCACAACTGTAATGAAATTAACTCTATCATCTACCGGCACTCCCATATACACCTCTTGAGCCTGCCCTCTCAACCTAGCTGCCAAGAACTGGCCCTCCTCATGTTATTCCAACCATTAATTTCTGCACAAGTGGTGAAATGGGCGAGATAATCATCCCATTTAGTATGTCCATCATAACAATCTGGCATTATAATGGGTCTAGAAGCACCACCATTATCTAATACTGGTGCTGGACTTTCCGGGAACAGGGGTGCTAAAATACTGATCACCTATCATCTCAACAGTTGCACGGCTTACCTCAGTTTCTCTTTCTAGCGCTTGAATTTCCCTGGCCAATCTCTCCATAGAACTCATTTCCCCATAAGTATGTGATGCCATCCTCCCCACAGGGTCTGCTGTGCTGTGCGCTGTGCTGCCATCCTCCCATACCAGATAACCTTAAACTGTAAGACTAAGAAAGAAAGCTTATAACGCCGTAAATATACTACACAATGTTATCCCAAAAGCGTAATCGTCTCATGTCATACTACCTAAAAATAAATCCCACCTCTGACACCAAACTGTAACGCCCCAGGGCGAAGAACCAACAACTCTCACGACCGAGCGGTGGCATGAGTAATCGAGCAGCTGGAGGCCACTCGATATCAGAGCAGAGCCTAAGAAATAAGCTCCGAAATATAAGTACTAGATATTTAAACTCAGCTGAAAACCAAGATAACAAGGTAAAATTCCCTGGGGACAGGGGTCCACTAACCCAAGGGACCTAGGCGACAGCCCCTAAACTAAATGAGACGACACACTTAGAATTATTGAATAAAAAAAAAAAGGCAGTATCAAACAGTTGACAAAATCCATGTCTATATATAATCTTTTATAACTGAATAAACTGATTATTCTCTTAGAATAAACATAACAACTAACATGGTACACATCTTGCATGGACTTACAAACTTAAACTTAAATTACTTTAACTTAAATAATGAACAATTGAATATAACCCAGATTCACTACCAGGTTTAAGCGGCGCATATATGATGCGGCGTGTGCGTCTGGAAATGGTATGCGCAAACAAGCGAAACGGTGTCATGAGTGCGAGGAAGCATCACTCGTAAAACAATATTTAGCACCCAACACGTTTATAAATTAACTTAACTAGATATAACAGAACTAAATACATACCAAGCGAGTGAGGTACAGCCGGCGTTAACGGAACCGAGCACCACCCCAGGGCGCTTTTAATAAATGACCGCTCAACAGTCGAACCTATATCATGACCTCCCACCCTTTTTCAAATACTGAAAAACTACACCCCAACCCCGAAGAGCCATGAAAAGTCGCTCTTCCAACCAACCCTTACTAATATAAACAAACCCCACAAACAGTCCGTAAAAACAAGGGTCAATTACAAGAAATTTTAATGCGCCCTGTAAATTGGTGCTTCGCCACCGGACTCACTAACACATAGAAATAAATATACTACAGACCTGTACCGCTGACAACATAATACCTTTCCTCGCTGGTAAATCACTTCCTTTAGCTATCAAACTCTATAAAATACATGATAAGTAGTGAATATATTCACCACTTACTTAATGAACCCTACACCACACGAAACCAGAATAATGAGTGTCTTAATCAACTTAAATTGCTCTACAAGAAAACTCTAACAAACATCCAAAGTATGCTAGGTATGACGGATAACACAGGGCACAAGCAGCAACAAACCCTGTAATAAAAGAAACAAAGAGAGATTAGCATGATGTACACAATAACAAACCTAGCTTCAGCGTAAATAGATATGTGCCGGTAAAGCATGCGACCCATTGGCTAAAAACTTATTGAACTGCCTAAGAATGCCAAAGGAGGTCAACCTGCACTCGGGGTTATAATCCCGACAAAATGTGTGGACATACACACAACAAAAGCTCTATCAACAAGATCCGCCAACAAGGATGTCACTCGCCTTGTGGTGCCAAGAACTAATCGTGTCAGTGGGGACTGCGCCTTTTCTGTCCTGGGACCACGTTTGTGGAATAATCTACCCATTGCAATCCGTCAGGCTCAAACTGTTTATACTTTTAAGAAGGCCCTTAAGACTCATCTTTTTCCTACTGATTAAGTTTTATGCTGTCTATAATATTTAATCTCTTGTTTTATTTATCTAGTTTTTTGTTTGTTTATATTCTATTTTTCATTAATTCTTTTATGCTTTTATATTGTCCTGCAAATGTTTTAAATTTGTTTTGATATTGTATATTAAGAGTTTGTCTATGTATTATCATTTTTATTGTAAAGCGCTTCGATCCACGGGAGAGGCGCTATATAAATAACTGCAATAATAATAATAATAATAATAATAATCACAATCGAAGTACTACGGGGTAAAACCTTGTGACAAAATGCGGGCGTCACAATATGCGTCATGATGGTAAGATATTCAAAATATTGCACTCTAATTACGAGGTGTAATACATTCTAAATGTACACGCACGTGCATATGTGCCAGTATCACATGTATTGCTAAAAGTGTTTCATGATTTTGAACAAAACTGACAATTATTTTTTTATTTTTGTCATTCTTTCCTTCTAATCTTGACCATTTATCATTGTTGTTTCTATCCAAATTTTACAATTGTAGCTGGAAACAAACTGAAGTAAGTGTGTTCAAATTTTCAGTGAGAAGGGGGTTGATTTTGATATTGAAAATAAAGGCTCCCTGAAAAATCTGTAAACTTTTTCGGAGATGTCTTAAATCCAAAAAAGTGCATTTTCCCCTTCTATGATGTCCAAAACTAATAAAATGCAGAAAAACAAGATGTTTACATCATCATTGGCAAAAAATAAAATAAGAAATTATGCAAATTAGATGCAAATTAGGTCATTTACCTCATTTATTATGCACGAAACTGTTTTTTGTTTATTTCTGACCCAATTTCAGCCATTACAAGCTTCGCAGCTACTTTTAAGTTGATAGACTATGCTGATTATCTATTAGACACTTACTTCTGTTCATTCCACATGGAATTCATAAGAAATGTTTGCCGAAAAGGTCCAAATTTGTAAAGTCTTCTGCTATACCTTGTTGCTGCAAATAGAATTAAAAAAAAAAAAATTGCAACTATATTCATTCAACTTACTTTAGTTTGGTCTTCCCATAACCAGTTACCGAAGACCTCGTGTCGATCCCGGTCACTCTCCACCAGTACTTCCCACAGATGATAGTCTTTATCGGCTGCAGGGATGATGACCCGACCGTTGTATCTCCTGCAGCCGAGCGTTTCGCTCTTCCTCCCTGGTTTTGAAGGCAGCTTTTTCCGCTGCAGTCGGATTTTCTTTGAGTGGTGATGGTGGCGAGACTGCAGCGGAAGGCCTGGAAAAGGGGCCTGGGCTCATCTTCAACGGTCTGTCCCTCTTCCTCTTGGGTTTGGGAGTAGCGGGTGGCTCGTCCTCTTCAAGCATACGCATAACATGTTATCGCATAACATGTTATTGTGGTTTCTAGTAGCGGGCGGCTCGTCCTCTTCAAGCATACGCATAACATGTTATCGCATAACATGTTATTGTGGTTTCTAACCTGCCCCACAATTTTGTGGTAACCGTGGGGACAGACTTTTACAGCCGGGAAGCCCGGGGGTACATACAGGGGTCCAGAATGTTTGTTTTATCGATCTAGTCATCACCACAACAATGGCATAGCCAGGGGGAGGGGAAAAGGATCATGGTCCCAAAAAATGGGGCATCAAAATAATGTACCGGTACTAGGCCTGGGGCACCCCCAACATGTGTATTTTGCCCTAACATGGAAACCCTACTCCACTTTCCCCATGAAATTATAATTTCGGCCCCTGAAATAATGGAACTTGGATTTTGTGAAATTGGGAATACACATATTTCAGTAGGCCTAAATTTACAATTTTGCTATTGGGAAATACATATATTTCAGTCCATTTAGAAATGTTATTATTGGGGTTCAGCTTTCATTTGTTTCATCCGGGCTATTATAGAAAGGACCTAAATCCTTTTTTTTATATGTGATTTTAGTTTCCCTTTTACTTGTTTATCGTAACAAGCAAAAAATCCCTGCTAATTTATTATAAGAATTCTATAAGCCTTATTTTATTACTACACATTTACAATGTAGTACTTTCGCTATTTTTGGAAGAAAACACTCACCAACTCCGTAATTTGGAACAGATCGCTATCCATCTCAGCAGGCTCTATATTCTCCTCTTCCTCAATCTGGTCGAGTTCTGGTACATCTTCTTCATCAGAAGTACCTTCCAACCCCTCTGAATCATCATTATTCTGAAGAAAACATAGGAGTCGGAAGGCACGTTCAACGTTGTATCTCGCCATTTTGTTGTTATCGAATGTGCGAAGAAAAAAAAAAAAGACGCGAATTAGCGTCATCATCAGAGACCTTTTAGGCAAGTAGAGGGGGTGCATCTGTTATTGTAATAGTTCGTCTGAACGATCTATTTCTTCTCTACCCGAAGAGATTTTAAAAATTCCAATACAATATTTGGGCCGGTTTTTATGATTTTTTTGATAAAAAAAGGTCAAAAATGTCCCAAAATCACAAATTTTGGCATATTTTCTTCAAAAAAGCACGTACATTGACCAAGTACAAGTAAAAATCGTGTAGCAACCAACAATTCAAACTATCTTTATACTTTACCTGAAAAAAAAAAAACTGAAAAAATATTCGTGTATGACATTCGTCGTAATCTTTTTTTTTTTTTTTTTTTAAACGTTTTTTTAAAAAATGCACTTTTTTGTAACGATTTTACTCAAAATGTTTTAATCTAACCCCCCAACAAAATAACCATATTATGACAGATCTATTCAATCTGGTTTGAATGAACTTATTTGCAGCTCTATAGGATTTTGGGAAGGTACTCAAATGCTTTTTTGGAAAAGGGATCGTAAGCGTCATGGTCACCGTGACGCTGGGAGAGTAAGGGTTAAAGTGCTTTGATGTTGGTGTTGTTCTTAGTGATTGGGGAATTGCTGATATCACTCCTATTTTTAACTAGAATGGTAAATACCGTCATGGTTCGCATGCCCATGCAAATTGACACCCATATCATATGACCCGGCCAATTAAAACTAGAACGGTAAATACCGTCATGGTTCGCATGCCCATGCAAATTGACACCCATATCATATGACCCGGCCAATTATAACTAGAACGGTAAATACCGTCATGGTTCGCATGCCCATGCAAATTGACACCCATATCAGGCCAATTATAAAAATGGCATCTCACACTTAAGTCTCTTCTACTTTCATGGTAATATCAGTTGAGTCACAACTTAAAAGTCTTAACAAATAAAAATTAGCAATCAACATAAGAAGATGGAAAATAACATTATTTCAGTTTAGAAATGGCATAGAGCTTATAAAATACACTTGCAGCACATTATTTGCAAACTTGAGAAAACACAAATGGCAAACCATAGGCAAAAAGAAATACTGATTTCAAAGCCCACATGAAGAAGCAACATGCAAGTAAAAATGCTAAATATGCTAAAATCACACATTTTGGTATGATACAATTAAACCAAGAAAAACAACATTTTCCAACCTCTTACACATGTTCCCATGGCCTCCCACCCTATGTCCCACATAGCCTCCTACCCTATGTCACACATGGCATCCTACCTTATGTCACACATGGCATCCAACCTTATGTCACACATGGCATTACAACCTATGTCACACTCTGTGTTACTCGTGGCATCCCACCATGTCCCACATGGCATTCCACCCTGTTCCACATGGCATCCCACCCCATGTCCCACATGGCATCCCACTCCATGTCCCACACACCACCCCATGTCCCACATGGAATCCCACTCCATGTCCCACATGGCATCCCACCCCATGTCCCACATGGCATCCCACTCCATGCCCCACATGGCATCCTACCCCATGTCCCACACGACATCCCATCCCATGTCCCACATGGCATTCCACCATATCTTCCACATGGCATCCCACCCCATGTCGCACATCCCACCCCATGTCCCACATGACATCCCATGTCCCACATGGCATTCCATCATATGTCCCATAGGGCATCCTATCCTATGTCCCACATGGCATACCACCCCATGTCCCACATGGCATCCCACTCCATGCATGTCCCACACGACACGCATCCCATGTCCCACACGACACGCATCCCATGTCCCACATGGCATTCCACCATATCTTCCACATGGCATCCCACCCCATGTCCCACATGGCATCCCACCCCATGTCCACATGGCATCCCACCCCATGTCCCACATGGCATCCCACTCCATGTCCCACATGTCATCCCACCCCATGTCCCACATGGCATCCCACCACACAGTGTCTCACATGGCATATTCCACCATATGTCCCACATGGCATTCCACCATATGTCCCACATGGCATCCCATGCTATGACCCACATGGATCCCATCCTACATGTGTCCCATATTAATCCAACCATATGTACCACATGACA